>JASVEL010013813.1:0-82258 GCA_032618575.1 Nicotiana noctiflora
GCGGAAGCGACCCTTGATCGCTGAAGCGGGACCGCTGGAGCGGTCCTTGGCTCGCAGAAGCGGAAGTGGCCAGTTAGGCCTGGAATTCGCAGAAGCGACCAATTGGTCGCGGATATGGTATCACAGAGGCGGAATTTGTCCGCATAAGCGAAAATCGCAGAAGGTTTAATTATATCTGAAGTTAGAAATTTCAGAACATTTCAAAACACTTAGGGCTCGGTTTAAAGAGGCGATTTGGGCGATTTTGAAGGGAAATTCAAGGAGATTCTTGAGGTAATCAATTATGGAGTTAAATTATGGTTTTGTATTGATAAATTATGCAATTATCTCATGAAAATTGAGGAATTTGGGGTATTTTATGGAGGTTTTCACCATAGGCTCAAATTTTAGAAAAATCAAGGATTTGAATGGGCAAATGGAGTCCGAATTTGGTAAATTTTATATGCTTAGACTCGTGTTGAGACGAGGGTCCCGATTATGTGACTTTCGTAATTTTTCGAGAAGCGTACCAAAAGTCGGTTTTTGGAAACTTTGAAATTTTTGGTGTAAATTGAGTTGTTTTCACTAGGTATCATTCCATTGGCCTAATTTGATGTGTTTATACTATATTTGATCAGATTCTACACTTGCGGAGCTTGATTCTCGTGGCAAGGGCATCGCGGAATGGTCGTTGAGCCGTATTGAGGTGAGTAATGGATGTGGGTGATGACCAGCGGGTTCGAAACCCATGTATACCACTTTGTGACGCTGTATCGCGGCGAGACACATACTCTCTTGTGAGTGCGGTATCGATTGTGATTTGGGGACTATGACTTAGTCTGACGTGTTGATAGTGTATTATGATATTTGCTATTCTTGAGCCGCTGAACCTCCTTCTCGGATGGTTGCGTATTATATAGTGATATTGGCTACTATTGAGCCGTTGAACCTCCTTATCGGATGGTTGAGTACATTTATGGGCTGTGAGCCAGTTATTGGGATCCTGCGAGGATCATTATCATTGTTCTGTGATATTGACATGCTAGTTTTACTACCAGTCCGTAGCTATTACTGTTATCATGATTTTTTTCCAATCTCTGGAACTTTGACATACTATTTTCAATTGAAAAATGATAAAACAGTTTTCAAAACTACTTTTGAGCCTGCGAGGCTATATTTGCATATTAGTTGACTGGTAGTGGATCGGGCTGCGCGCTGCAGCGTATATTCATGATATTGTGCTTGGGCTGTAGGAGCCCCTCCGGAGTCTAAATCCCCACAGTGAGCATGGGTACCCAAATCGGATCGGGCTACACGCCGTAGCAGTCATTTCATGCATTGCATTGCATTGCATTTAGCTACATCTGCTAGTTGTTAAACTGTGTTATTGACACTTCTTGATACATTACTATTGAAATTGAACCGTTACAGGGAATTGATTACAGCTTTACATGGTGCTTTATTGTGGTTTCTTATATGTGCTGTCTTACCCCTGTTTATTACCACTGAGTCTGGCAGTACTCATTTTACTCCCTGCACCTTGTGTGCAGATCCAGGTACCTCTCAGCAGTCCTGATCCGGTAGCTGTTTCAGAGGCATTTTTTGCTGGATAGTCGAGGTAGCTGCAGAGTCCGCAGGACCTGACATCCCTTTCTTGTTGTATTTTGATTTCGTATTTCTATTTCTTTTCGCACTGAGTATCTTGTAAAACACTATTACACTTATATTATTTGTAGAAGCTCTTGACTCTTGACCCCTCGGTCTTTGGGGAGTTGTACTGTTTTGGGACTTGGTTCCCTGGTTTGGTATTTCTATCACCATTAACTTATAATTGTTATGCCTAAATTGAATAAAGCAAGCTCATAGCTCCGTAATTGTTGATGATTGGTCGGGCTGGCCTAGCAGTGTGCTGGGCTCCATCACGATCGGGTTTGGGGTCGTGACAGGGAGCCATCATAAATTTGATGCCTCTAGCTGTATACACCAAACTAAACATTGGCAAAGCTAGACCGCCTTCGATGCTGCTAAAGCTGGCTGACCATACGGTGAAAAGGCCAACTGATATTCTTGATGATATGTTGGTGCAAATGGGGAAGTTCATGTTCCCTGCAGAATTTGTTATTCTGGATTGTCAGGTAGATGAGGAGATACCTCTCATTTTAGGTAGACCATTCCTGGCCACTGGGAAAGCACTAATCGATTGTGAGACTGGGGAAAAATGAGACTGAACGATGAAGAAGTCATATTCAATGTTCAACAATCTATGAGGAGACCTAGTGAATATGCTCTCTAGTTGAGGTAGTAGATGTGATCCGACAAGAAGATGATGTAACCCTGACTGTTAAAGATCCATTAAAGGCATATCAGATAAATTTTGAAGATATGGATAGTGAAGGGTTAGCTGAGTGGGTCATGGCACTTGAAGGCCAAGGATTCTGGACAAGGGAACCTAGGTTCTTGTCCCTAGAGTTAGAAAAAGGGGCCACACCTCCAGCAAAGCCATCAATAGAGGAACCACCCAAGCTGGAGCTGAAGCCACTCCCAGATTACCTCAGGTACATTTTCTTAGGCCTTGATTCTACTTTGCATGTTATTATATCATCCAGTTTGTTAGATGTACAGGTAGAACAACTCTTACAGGTACTACAGGAAAGTAAGATTGTCATTAGTTGGACCATGGCAGACATAAAGGGTATCAACCAACCTTCTGTATGCATAAGATTCTCTTGGAAGAGGGGCACAAACATTCTAGAGAACATCAATGAAGGCTGAACCCGAACATGAAAGAGGGAGTAAAGAAGGAAGTGATCAATTTCCTTTCTGATTCATCTTTAATTTAATATTAGCCTTTACTGTAACACCACAATACCTCAACGCAGGTTACCACACAAGACTCATACATAAGACCACACGGCCTAGGACCCACAGGCCACTGAATACTCTCTCAGATGTTTCCCAGAATTACCACATTCTATAATACTTTATTCGAAGAATTTTCCTGCGATTTTGAATTTGTTATCATTACCTTCTATTACGGATACATAGAATCGCATCATTAACATAACATATCACAAGTCTTGATCCCTTCTAACGAAACCTCAGTCTTTAGCCACACACACAATCTTAAGGCACCTTACTGTTACAAGCAAAAATCTTGAACACCGCAAAATCATTCTCGGGCGTCATTCACCCTTATTCAGCTGTAATTCAACTGTCTTATTGAACAGAACCACTTGAGCCTTGTTAGAACTCTGACACCGCAGAACATGATTAAATACATATACAAATAGCTATCTTTCTTTTCTATATACTCAGCCTTCTTTATCAACAACAACTTAAGGCATCCTAATATTTTTTCACATCTACGACGCACCATATAACCTTTACCAATTTTTTTCCAATATACTTAGAGACAGAATCGATATAGCACGCAACAGTGCAATCAGATAGTCAACAGCAACCTCCCCAACTTAGCTCGAAGTTATACATCAAGGCACTCTTAATGTCTCATAACACTTTTCCTCTAATGATGCCACAATGTTATAGTGAGATTAAACTCAAATCATTTACAAGCTTTGGCGGAGACTCGAATCATCATAAATCTTAACTCTTCTGCAATTCTTGCCTTCCTTCACACACAACAGTTAAGCCCATTTATTAGGTGACAAATTTTTTTCTGAGTCTCAAATTTTTTCGAGAATTTCGGTAGAGTTTCCTTTGTAATTTGGCTTATCCACCTGCCAGAGAATCACTAAAACCATCCAAACAACACGTCCACAACTCTACATGACATCACAATGTATATCAACAATATTAATCTTAATACTACACAAATTACATTATCAAAATGGATATATGGGCATGCGTTGCACCTGCCCGAATCATAACACATATCAAATACTTTTCAATTACACATAAGAATCAACCCACCTAAGGACACTCCGCAAGAGATAACTCACTTGCTTCGTCTCAATTTAGCATTTCAGTACAATACCTTCCACCAGGATACATATAGCACAATCACTTTAGTCTTTCCGAGTCTGAACTCATTCTACTACACGTAAGGCACTTTACCTTCCAACTAAGAGATATGATAAATATTCACCACGCCCATAGCTCGGGACTACACAATGGATCACAATAAGAGTCGAACACCTAACAACTCACCCATTATCAAGCCGACATTTCCACAATTAGGGACAACACCGATCATATAAATTTCATAATACCAGCTCACAAAAATAAGCACCTCGATGCTCAAGCCATAGACAAAGGCCCGACCTCAAGTCCTCTCCAACTCGCCCAACATAAACTCATGGAGATTATATCTCGCCCATCGATCGGGGAGTTACAAGCCATCAAGGTAAATTTATTACTAAGCGCTCGAGTGCGCATATTAATGTATGGAAGGAATTTCAAGGATTATATGCCAAGCTGAATCAAGTACGCACGATAAGAATTCCAAGAATGTGAAGTTTTTCCTAAAAGGGCTGCAGCCTCCCGAGGATAAATACAGACATCTTCGTACCGATCCGCGAGACACTACTAACCGACTCAAAACTCATGAGGCCCGGTAACCTAGGCTCTGATACTAATTTGTCACTACCCCAAAACCCGGTCGTGATGGCGCCCAGCACATTGCTAGGCCAGCCCGACCAAATACACTCTCATCCCAAGCTTAGAGCTCAAAATCATTTTATTTTAAGTCATCAACAGTGAAAGAAAACAAGATCAAACTGATAGTATTAAGAATATCCAGAAATCTCCCAAAAATACAAAGTAACTTCCCAAAGATCTAGGGTCACAAGCCAAGAGCCTCTATCAGAATATCAGTCAATATTGTAAATACTCTACAAGTCCAAGAGTACGCGGAATAAAACAAGTAGTAACAGAGTATCAAGGGGGCGTGTCGGGTCCTGCGGACGCCAGGAGCTACCTCGACGATCCTAAATGGAGCTTTCTATCAGCTTCAAGCTCAACCAAGCTCCCAAGTACCTGGATCTGCACACATAGTGCACGGAGTCGAGTGAGTACTTCCAACTCAGCGGTAATAAAAGTAAATAATGCTGAGGGAAAGAAAATCACACAGGGCACTATCTCATGCTATAAACATACAGAATCATCTTTTAAAATGAATTACACTTTCAAGGTATTCCTTTTTAACATATGTGAGTAGATTATTTAGAAATCTCTTTTTAACATCTCTTCCTTTCATTATAACAGATCAATACCTGGTGTAATCTCAAACAGTGCAAGCCTGCACTCAAATCAACCCCTTGTGCTGAGCACTCCTTAACAATTTCCACAAGGGTATCTACTCAATAAGGTAACACATGTATGCCGGTAATGTATGAGCGCTAAATGTCATGCCACATAGTACAAGTAAGACCAATGTATGTATGCAATGCATATGACGATGTGGCGTACAGTCCAATCCATGCAAAGGCGCCCGCGCTCACTGTGGGGGTTCAGACTCCGGAGGGGCTCCTACAGCCCAAGTGCAATATCAATATCACTCCTGCTGCGACGTGCAACCCGATCCATGCATAGTCATGAATGCATATAAGCCCCTTGGGCACAGTATCATATCAGCTCACAGCTAAAATGTCATCAAAACCTTGTTCAAGTTTTTCAAATCTTATAAAAATGCTGAGTAGCAAAATACCATTTTAAAACCTTAGACTGAGATGAAATTATGCACAATATTATGAAGACATGATACATATCTCTAAAGGATTCAAATATTCGGCACGAAGCCCAAAAAATGATAATCAGTCCAATTCATGATAATTAATATCTCTTATTAGGGTGTCAATTCAATTTCAAGCAATTAGGTAGTATTTTTATAAGTGGGACGGACCAAGTCACAATCCCTAATGGTGCTCTACCCCATGCCCATTATTCGGCGTGCAAGTCACCTCAATACAGCACTAGGATGTGCAAGTCCGGGGTTTACAAAGCCTCGGGATATCATTTACAAGTATTACCCACCTCGAACCGGAGAAACTCTAGCCCGCGACGCCTTAACTCCTCAAACAGGCCCCCACGCGCGTCGAAACTAGCCAAAATCTGTACAAATATATCAAAATAGGCTAATGGAACAACACCCAATCGAAAACAATCAAAATCTAAGAAAAATCTTGAAACTAGCAAAACCCGAGCCCCGGGACCGCTTATCGAAAAATCATGAAACTCATATTTTCGGAATCCTCGTCTCTCCACGAGTCCGTACATATAAAATTTATCAAAATCAGAGTTCAAATGAGCCACCAAATCCCAATTTTACATAACAAAAATCCAATGCCTAACTTATTCAATTTATACCCAAATTCAGAGAATTAATGAAAGATTCTTTGATTAAATAACGTATTAAGACCACGAGACTTACCTCCAATCACTTCCCGATGAAATTCCCTTCAAATTCTATCAATTAGCTCAGTGTAGTACAAAAATGGAGGAAATAATAAGGGATTCACGTCTGAAATGTTTCATAAATGCCTACCGTTCCACCAAGTTATACACTATGCGATCGCAACCCCAGGCATGCGATCGCAATGAACAAAAACTTAAGTTCCAAAAATCCTTCTATGCGATCGCGGCTTGACCAATGCGATCGCAGTGCTCAAATATCCAACCCTACGCGATCGCATCCTTTACTATGCGATCGCGTAGTACAAAAATCAACTATCCTGAATTTCCTCTTATGCGAACGCGGAGTAACCCATGCAAACACAAACCTCTGATGGTCAGCTGTATGCGATCGCAGCATATCCTATGCGATCGAATAGGCTTAATTTCCTCTGCAATTTTTCTGAAATCACCCCGAGGCCCCCGGGACCTCAAACTCACAACCTCTCGGTTGGAAGTGGGGGTTGCTTACCATTAGAAATAATGGATCATTAATAAATTTGGCATATAATGAGCGATGCACTTAATGTAAAATTTTATTATTGAATGTGGTTACAAACTTACCATGTTTCCTAATCTTAAGTTGTAGTGAAACTTACTATTATTATGTTTGAATTTGGCATATGTTAAACTATTTTATTTTCATTTTGAATTTTGATATTGTGTTATATTCATGGTTAAAATTTATCTATTTTAGTAGTATTGACTCATATTGAATGTTGTTCATTTTTAGTTAGAATTGATAGATTAATTTTGTCAAACATTTGAATAGTGTTATGACACTATATTTATAAATATTAATTTATTTTACCAAACATGAATTCCATCATGTTCTTACAAAACGTATATTTTTAATTTTTGTAAGTACGTAAACTAAATATTATTAATTTAAAATATATACTATATAAATTATTTTTATAATATTAGTTATAAATATACGGTTACTAATTAATGTATAATTTAACTGTACAATTATATTTGTGCAACCAAACAGTAAATTTATGATTACAGTATAATTACACTATGACAAAGAAATATATTTTCATAATTATATAATTATGTAATTACTACTATATGTAACTTTCCAAACAAGACTCTTAGAAGTAAATAAATCCGCCTCTTGTTTTCGTGTAATCAAGGAGGGTCCTTAATTCTTAACCCGACCCAATTCGTAAAGTTAGACCCAGCTTGGCGACCCGCCGAAACATATAAATCAAAAGTAAAGCGGCAAAATAAGAATCCTTAAACCCTAAACCCTAGTTTATGCCAAAGCTTTCCCCCTTCACTCTGCTCATTCACCTGTAGCTTTGTTTTAGCTTAAAAGAGGCTATTTAAGTTTTGCCCCAACTTAATTTCAATTCATAGATAACGAAAAATGTCATTTGATGGTAGTTTTCGGGTGGATTATGAGCTGCAGAGGTTCCTTTCTCGGTGCCCTGAGCTTGCTTCTATATCCCAATTCGATTACTTATTAAAGAAGGTACCCAAAAATTAACATAACGAATAAATTTTAAATATATTTAAATCACGCTGTAGCATATGTATTCAGTACCTTTTGTCTTGAGTATGACAATTTTCGACTTTTATTGTTTATAATAGGGTGATAAAGTTACAGAAGAAGAAGTGGTGAATGCTTTGGGACAACTTATGATACATTCAAAGTATACAATCCCTTTGGTCGGATGTTTTCGTCCGCTTGCTCGGAAAATTGTGGACAAAGCTATTTCCTTGCTTAGATTGGTGCCCAGTTTGAGGTGCAACAATGATGGTGACTTGATGGAGGTCGACCAAGAAGACGATTGTAGAGAAGTTGAAGGTTTAGATATTGAAGATACTATTAGTATTATTGATGTTTATGCTAAAAGAGGGAAGGGCTTGAAACTTCATGAACTAGCTTGTCTGGCATTTTGTAGAGCTCATGATTTGGTCCCTTCATTATTGAGGTAAAGTATATTCTTCCATTTGGTCCCTGAATTTAATGAAGATCTTAATTTCTTGATCAAAGTTTCTGTTGCACAATGCTACCCAGTACCCACAGTGCTTGAGTGCTACCTTATATAAGAGTTTTTTGTTTAGAGAGCAAAGCTCCCTGTTCGCCTACTATTTTTATTTTTGTTATTCCTTTTCAAAAAAAAAAAAAAAGTGATAAAGGATAATATTGCATAAGTATGAAGTGCCTATGCATTTCTGTCTCATTTGTTAGAGTAACAAGTGTTTTCCTTGCTGCAGGTCTGTATTGGGTTATTTTGAGTTTGCTCCCCCTCCATTCGAAGGAATTAGACAGAGAAAGTCAGTTATGGAGGCAGTTGTTCTGGTATTTTGTTCTTAATATCTTATTTTTGCTCCATAACTTTCTATGTGATTCTCATACTGAATTTGTGTTCCTGCTGTCTTGTCCTTGAGAGCTAATTCTTGACACCATACCTCTCTTCTATTTAATTCTTACTGCTTGGTCGTGACATGCACAGAAAGTCAGAAACTGCAGATGTTAGATTGCTCCCGATCATTAACGATATCAAGTGAATTCTAACTTTAAAGTGATCACCAACCTGTCTCTTGTCTTTCTGGATTGTACAAATTTCTGATATAAACCTAAATTTGAACTGATAGAGGAGTGTGCCATGAAGCGAACTACGCTTATCATTTGTTGTATCTGGGAATTCTAGAATTATATGAGTTGCTGTGTACTGGGTTAATAAAGACTTTAAATTTGGCTTGTGTATAGGGCATGTGATAGTTGTGTCTGTAGCCTTGCTACGGCAGACAGTGTTACAAAAGAAACAGATAAATAAAGGAGGAAAAACTCCAATTTCTAACTTGAAGTGTGAGAATAATTCATAGGTGGGTGATCAATGCATAAAATAACACTTCCTCCATCCCTAGCGAAGTCCATTGTCTCTGGCCATGTGATAGTTGTGTCTGTAGCCTTGCTACGGCGGACAATGTTACAAAAGAAACCGATAAATATTTGCCCCTCTATTGTTCCATATGACCCACCAGATGCAAGCAGGGATTTCTTTCCACCATTTCTTCTATTTAATATTTGCCCCTCTCTTGTTCCAGTTACTGAGAAGAGATGCAGCGAAATTAAGATAGAAATATCAAAGTTGAGCAGTGACGGGGCAGTGTATAAAGAGATGGGACACTGATTCCTCATCTTTGCCGCATACACTACACCTAGCATGTAGTTGAATTCCTCTCCTAATAAGATTATCCCAAGTTAGAATAGCTTCCCTTACTACTAACCTTGTGAAGCATAAGACTTTTGTGGGCGTCCTGACCCTCCAAATATTTGTTTCCATGGCCATCCTTGAGTAGGATTAGGAGTATTGTTGATGAAATGATAAGCAGATTTCACTGAAAAGGATCCAGATTTGTGACCCTTCCACATTAAAGCATCTTCCTTTTCACTGAAAAGGATCCAGATTTGTGACCCTTCCACATTAAAGCATCTTCCTCTTCTGTGAGACTTTGGAAGGCTTCTAAGGTCTCCCAGAAATCTGCCACACTTTGCAACTCCCAGTCATTTAAGTTCCTTCTGAAAACAATGTTTCACTCATGCGTGGATTTTGCTTCTGCTACTGAAATTCTTGGATTCGTAACAATGTTATATAAATCTGGAAACTGAAAGATCAGTGTGGCCAAACCAAGTGATATCCATAAGAGAGCTCTTCTTCATTTCCAACCTTGATACTAGAATAATCAGCAATGAACCTCCATTGTCCCATAATTGTCTTACAAACACCAACTCCATGTGGGGATGACACTAGTTTGGTGCACCAAGGTCCTCCTTGACCATACTTCTCTTGTATCACCCTTCTCCATAAAGCTGTTTACTCCAAATTATACCTCCATAACCATTTTGTAAGGAGACTGATGTTGTGTGCTTTTAATGTTTCTAATACCTAAACCACCTGCCTGCGTAGAACACAAAAGAGTATCCCATTTGACTAAGTGAATAGTTTTTTCTTCGCACTATTTCCTTGCCAGATAAAATTTCTTCTTAGGGAATCAATCTTTTTCCTCACCTTAGTTGATATTGAGAATAAGGACATCACATAGGAAGAGAGTGCATCTAAGACACCATTCACTAGATTCACCCTGCCACCAAGCGACAAGTATTGACTCTTCCATCTTGAAATTCTTTTTCACTCCTTTCAATCACCATTTGCTAGATTTCTTGCGACTTGTTTTTGGATCCCACCTTGAACCCCTTGATCCGGCCATTTGACCTTGCAGTGTTGATCATCTGATTCAGCCCTTCCATTGCCATGAGAAACAAGAAGGGGATAGAGGATTCCCTTGCCTTAACCCCGAAGAGAAAAAACCTTGGGATGAGCCATTAATCAAGATAGTTAATTTTACATTGCTAATACAAACAGATCCGGTTAATCCACTTAGTTCCAAAGCCCATATCAGACATTAATCTCAGAAGAAACTTCTAGTTGACATGGTCGTAGGTCTTCTCTAAATGCAGTTTGCATGGAACACCTGGAATTTTGCTTTTGGGTCTAGAGTCAACCACCTCATTTGCAATCAGTGAAACATCCATGATTTGTCTTCCTTTTATGAAGGCCATTTGATGACCTCCAGTGAGCTTGTTAATTACATTGTTTGGCCTCACAGTTAAGACTTTGGCTATAATCTTGTAAGCACTTCCAATCAAGCTAATAGGTTTGAAGTCTTTAAGTTCTCTAGCCTCATTCTTCTTTGGGATGAGAGCCACATAGGATGCATTTAAACTCTTATCAAAGTATTCATTAGAGCGAAAATTCTTTAGGGCCAACATGACATCTTCCTTGACTGATGGCCAGCATATCTGGAAAAAAACCATGGTGAAGCCATCAGGTCTTGGTGCTTTGTCTGAAGCACATAACTTGAGGCATTCCACCACTTCCTGTTCTTGAAACTCTCTTTGTAACCATATACTTACCTCCTCTGTTAAAAAGTTTCCCCATATCAAGATTGTAATTTGGCCTCCACATTTCAGGTTCAACATACAACTTTCGATAGAAGTCTATGATTTCCTTCTTGATATCTTCAGAGTTTGTGGTAGTTTGCCCTTTTACCTCTAGCTTATCTATGTGGTTATATCTCCTATGTGCATTAGCCAGTTTGTGGAAGAGCTTTCGTATTCTTGTCCCCTTGTTTCAGCCATAAGGTTCTAGACCTTTATTTCCATGCTGTATTTTCATACTTGGCTAACTCCTGAATCTCTAACATGAGGACGGCCTTTTCCAATAATTCTCCTTTAGTGAGCCTTCTGGTTTCTTGAATCTGATAAAAATTGAGATGTTACTGAGAACCGTCTTCTTCCTTTACTCTAGACCGCCATACTCCTCCTTATTCCGCTCTTTTAGCTTAGTTTTGAGGAGCTTTAATTTGCTGGCTAGCACAAAATCTCGCCTGCCTACAATTGCAAAGGAGTTCCACCAAGGCTGCACTTTTAAGAGAAACTCTTCAACATCCAATTTTCAAACTTAAAATTTGACTTGCTAAGTTCCCATTCCCCACATTTCAAAAAGATTGGTGTATGGTCAGATATTACTTTTGGGAGAAGGCTTTGTGTGATAAAACTAAATCCTCATCCCACTCCATGGAGGAGAGAAATATGTCTATTCTAGAAGCACATTCAGGGTTGTCACCTCGGCTCCAGGTGAATTGGCTCCCAAGAAAGGGAGGATCAATCGATTTCAGTTCTTCCAGTCTCTGAAAAATCTGCCATTGCTCTACTGTATGAGTTCCTATTTTTCCTTTCATTTGCAAATGATTTCCTCTTTGCATTACATTCTTTGAAATGTTTTACAACTTTTGCTTGTATTTATTTTCCAGCATTTTCTTGGCTCACTTCAATATACATTACCTTATAAAAAAAATAAATTAATACTACCTCCATCCCATTTTATATGCCCTTGTTTGACTGGGTAAGGAGTTTAAGATAGGAGAGACTTTTAAAACTTATGGTTTAAAACAAGTCAGAAATATTTGTGAGGGGTGGTGGGGCTATAATCTCATTAAAGGGTATAATGCAAGTTTTCAAATTTTTTTTTTTGATAAGGTAAATAATTTTATCAATTTTAAAGTTTAATTATTTCTAAATATAGAAAGGTGTCGTTCCTTTTAGACAAACCAAAAGTGTAACAAATTTTTTGACAAAGGCAGTAGCTTTTGTTTCATCAGTATGGCAGTTTTGAAGTGGGGAAATATTATTGTCTTCGTCGTGGTTTCAATGTCCTTTCCTAGAGTCTGTAGTTATTTATAGTGGTGCATTCGTAAGAGACAACTGTCGTTGTGGCTTGAATTTAAATGATATGGACACATTCTTAATAGACAACAATCATTGTGACTTGAATTAAAGGTACAATGTTGCTGGTTACTGAGACTTGGCTTGATTTCTTCTAGTGTTTTTTTCCTTTTTGCCTTTAGTGTTACTTGAATTTGTTCTTTCTCTTATGGTGAGTATCTTAAATATTTTATGAAGCAGGTGAGTGTTGCTCATCTGCTTAATTTCCTTTCTTGTTGCATTTAAAACAATGAAGCTTCCAACCATATTTTTGATTACCTATTGTTGAGCCCCTATGTTATTTTCTTAATAAGGTAAATAATTTTATTAACAACTGTTATAAAACCCCGTATACAAGCCGTATACAAATATAAGAGAACCTACACCAAAATCTGGTTCTCAACAAAAGAGATCCAATCCTCTATACAAATAGGGGCCTCACGAGTACACCAAAAAGAATGGTAGTCCTTGTGGTTTCTTTGGTAGTTCGAGATGTATGAGACAAGGTGATCCACTATCACCTATGTTGTTCATTTTGGTGATGGAAGCACTGAGGATGGATAAAGTTGTGACAGGGGGTTGTCTAAGGGGTTTTTTCCTCTTCGATTAGTGGGCAAAGCTCTATAAGGGTATCTTATCTTCTGGTTGCGTATGACACCTTAGTTTTTACTAATGCAGACAGTTCTCGGTTGTCTTTTTTGAGACAAGTGTTGATATGGTTCCGGGCAGTGTCAGGCCTAAAGATCAATTTCAGAAAATGTGAGATTATCCTAGTCGGCGAGGTGTCAAACATACAGGAGCTAGCACAGGTGATGAATTGCATGATTGGGGCCCTTCCTACTAGTTATTTAGGTCTCGCATTAGGAGCACCTAATAAGGACCAAGCAGTTTGGAATTCAGTTATTGAGAGGGTTGAAAAGAGGCTAGCAGGTTGGCGAAAGAGGTATTTGTCCAAAGGGGAAGGAAGTGTTAATTAAGAGCACTGTTTCAAGCATTCCCACTTGTTTCATGTGCTTGTTGCATGCCCCATCTAATGTTGCATGCAAGTTAGAAAAACTTCAAAGGGACTTTCTATGGGATGGTGCAAATGGGGAGAAAAAATTTCACTTGGTCAATTGGAAGATTGTTACTACACCGAAATGTTGGGGTGGGCTTGGGATTAAAGACTTAAGGTTTTTTAATAAGGCTCTACTAGGAAAATAGCTACGGAGGTTTGGGTTAGAGATGGGGATGAAGGACAAAAAATATCTCACTTCCTTATGGAACGGACTATGGAGGAACATATTAAAATAGTGGGATGATTTTAAGGAGAACATCACATTTAGGGTGGGGGATGGGAGGCGTATTAGTTTTTCGGAGCATAGATGTCGTGGGGACAATGCTCTGAGGATCGCTTTCTCGAACATGTACAATATTTCAAGCCAAAAGAAGTTGCCCATCCATCGATTGTGGAGTCTTCAAGGAGAAGAAGTGCAATGAGATGTCAGGTTTAGAAGGAACTTGCAAGACGGGGAGGTGGAAGAATTTCAAAACTTGCTAGAACTGCTTCATAACCAAAGAGTCTCACAAGATAGTCTTAATGCATGGAGATGTGGTGCCGGGGAAAGTGGTATTTTTACTGTTAGGTCCTTCTATGAGAAGCTTCTTAATAGGGAGGAACCGGTCTTCCCACATAATTCGGTGTGGATTCCTAAAGTGCTGAGAAACGTGCGTTTTTCACTTGTCTAGCTACAAGAGGGGTGATATTGACGGCGGAGAATTTGAGAAAGAGGAAGATCACCTGCGTTAGTTGGTACTTCATGTGCAAAGAGTTGGGAGAAGTTGTGAATCACCTTCTCTTACATTGCCGGATAGCTTCCTATTTGTGGGGGGAATTCTTTAGATGGTTTGGTACTCTGTGGGTGATGTCGGGCACAGTAAAAGACACCATGTTTAGCTGGGCCTTGAGAAGGAGGAGAAGATGCAAGGCAGGGAATGTTGCTCCATTGGCACTCATGTGGGTTGTGTGGACTGAGATGAATATGAGAGCTTTTGATGGTGTAGAAAAAGATCTTGTCCTCTTGAGGAGTAGCCTCTTTTCCCTTATTTATTTTTGGTGCACCCATGATGTTCCTATTTGTACGGAAGATTGGGTGTCATTCGTAGAGAATTAAGGTGTTCTACTTTTTGGGTATACCTCTTGTATACGGGCTCGTCTGCCCTTTTTAATAAAAGTTAATTACCTTATCAAAAAAGAAGAGAGTTGGCTGACTACTTGTAATTGTGTTGAAACGTTGTCTTGATAATTTCTTTGGAGCACTCTTAGGGAAGCTATCAAGATGTAGGCTTGATGTTTGCCAATCTTGGCTTCATTGCAAGAGCTAGATGGTTAGGGGTGAGAGGAAGAGGGACACATCTTTATATGTTTCCCCACTCGTGGATCATCTCGAATGAAGTTAGAATGCAGCCTTTCAAAAGGATGCTGATTTTGGTTTTTGCCAGAGTATACAAGATTCCAAGTTGTATAATGAAGGATGTCCATTGTGAAAACTTGGGGGGATAACTTCTATTACTCCCTCTGCCCTGGATTATGTCTCACTTCCGCTTGAAGTTCAAATTATGAAATCATGACTAATTTACCCTAACACACTCTGTCTTGTGGAACTAAAGCTAGCACTTTTTATCTTATTTTAGCTAGTGTGTTCGATCTTTTTGAGAAGCGAAAAACCCTGGAGGTCTAGAGGCGCACAGTTCAAGATGGGAGGGGTGTGTGTGTGTGGGTTGGGGGGGGGGAACGGTTCTGCAGTTTTAAAAAATGTACTTCATTTCTCTGGAAAATGGTAAAAAAATATTAACCGAAGTGATCTTAGGACTTATAAGTGGGATTCTTTTTGGTGGTTGTTATCATTGGAACCATCTACTTAAGAGAAGATGCATTTGATTCCTTTATTGTCTAATTAAATTTCAATCTTGCACTTTGAGTTTGTTTGTCTTAATAGTCATTATATGCTGAATATTTTTCTTGTCTCTGAAAGTTTTTGGGGACCCTTGTTGGTGAGATATATGTGTGGCAATACATGCTGAAACACACCTATTGGGTGCTAATTATTATTGTTGCAGTACAGAGCGTTTAAGATTTTGTAGATCTAGTCTAGGATGGCTGCTAGTTGTCTATTGGGCTTTACATTGTTTCCACATTGTTCTGAGTTAGGGAGTTAAATCGAGTACCTTAATTGTTATTGTAAGCTCAATCTCTTGTGCAAGTCTATGATGATAAGTTGCTGTTAGTCCTCGACAATGTGGTAATGATTTCTCCATTGAATTCAAAATTAGTTGTTTTCTTCTCTCCATTTTTGGGGATAAGTACTATTTTAACCCAATTTAGCATAGCAAATTTTATAAGCTGCTATCTAACTACTCTCTTATTAGGATGGAGCTCGTTTGCTGAATGTAGTACGAGTTTCATATCGTCTCCTTCTAGCAGACCCTGAAGATTTTGCCACGAGATGGAACTGGTCTTGCTTTTTCGACATTATAAGTCTGGGTAAAAATGAAGAGCCAAATAGAAGTGCGTTTGACTTAAGATGGTATGGGATAAAAATACTGTCGATAGTTTTCAAGTTAAATGACCAAGCTATAGCAAATTTCAGTCGCTGTTCTGAAGAAGCATATTGCTGTTCACTGAGGTAAGTTGTTGTGTTCTAATTCGTTGAGTTAATGTTACATTTTTTAAAGAGACAAGTGTATCAACTGCTTGATGTAAGTCACAGCAAATCCTTAGTTGGAAAAGTCTACTGGAATTGGAACTATATATTTGATACCGGATGCTGCTAGTTTCTTGGTTAATGCTCTAGCTCGTGGTAGGAATAATATTATGACTTCAGAGAGTAAGTTTTTCCTTCTTTCTGGATTCATGATATTCTTCCATGCTGAGATTTTTTTGATAAGTAATCAATGATTTTATAAATGATTGCACTAAGCCAGTGCGAGAAAATATAACTACAGATTGTGCAAATCTAAAATTGCATCAAGATCCTGTATAATTACTAGGTTGCACCAAAAAGCTAGCAAAAAAATACATCTTTGTTTAAGGCTATGTAAATTTCTCCTTTGGCCTTCAAAAATTCTGTCATGTATGATATGAGTATATGCTATGCAGCATTTCATCTGATTATTCGTGGATCTGAATCTTCTTATACGTCTTCTCACGTTTGAATTGATGATTTCAAATCTGCAGCTGGAAAGAATATTGTCAGGATGGAGCACTGGAGAAAGCAGGCTGGTATCTTGAATCCTCACCTGAAAATAATCGGGACTTAGCTGGTGGAAGTATGGGACTCAACCGATGTCGTTCGTTACAATCTTCACCTTTTGATTCTTTAGTTCTGTCCTCCTCAACAATTCAGGAGAAAGGGGACAGGAAATTGACATGGTAAGAGCATTCCTAAATATAGCATCTCTGTTATAATTTGCTAGTAATGTGGCTGGATGCGCTTAAAAGTTGGCATTTACACTGGTACAATTGGGGGTAGTTGGGAAGTGGGTCGATTACAAAGTGGTGTCCTTGAGATCCTTTGTATCATAGACCTGTAACTTCCTGGAGTTCTTTGTCCGTGCTGCTTCTTTGTTCCCCTAAACAGCATTTAACTTTGATCTTTTAAAAATGTGCAGGGAATGTGGGAAACCTTTCATCTTGACTTCTGCTATGCAGAAGAGTTATGAGATGGTGTTCCTGGCTTTTAGTCAGAGGTGGCCTGTTCTTTTGTATGGCCCTGCCGGTGCAGGAAAAACTGCATTGATTTCAAAGTTAGCAGAACTTAATAGGGATCGGGGTATGTTGTTTGTTGCTCCATGTGAAATCAATCACCAATAGCATATGTATATCTTTTATGAGATGGAATTGTCTTTTGTTGCTTGGTTCTTGGCTGTGGATGTTTGGTTGAGCTCTTAAGGTTAATGTATCCCGACTTAAGGACCAAAGGGATGTAAACAAGTCAAAAAGTAGTCACACACTTTAGGAAAAGGTTAAAAGTAATTGTTATTATTCATATCAGATGTTGACATCTATGGAAAAGGTCTAATAATTTCCTTTCCCTCATTTATGTGGTTAATTTGAGTCTTCCAAAAGAATTAAATAAAAAGTGGTAGCATGCATTTGAATAATTAAGTTTAATATATTCCTTTAGTCCCCGTCTGTCACTTTGTTGAGGTTTAAATCTGATTCATTGAGATCTTAACCTTGTAAGTGCATTTCTTTCTTTTCCCGTACAATTACTTATTTTCTTTAAATATATCTGATTCATTCCGAGCTTGTATGAGCCTTGAAATCATTAAGACTTTCAATTAAAGAATCATGTGAAGATGTGCTTTAACCACTTCTTTATCCACTACCACCACATAACCTCCACCTCCAGCCATCTCCACACATCCCATTGACAACAGCCACCACTATTAATCACCTCCATTGCCCACCACTGCCAGCTGCCCTCAGCCCAAGTCAAGATCATCATCGAACTGTAACCACTAACCATAACCAGTTATCATCGCACAACCACCACCACCAACCCCGCTAATGCCAGACACCGCTAAACCACCAATCACCTGCATCACCGGCCACCTCCACCTCAACCGATCTGTTACCATCACCAGCCACCACCACCAATCAACTCTACAAAAGAATCTGAGCATCATGCAGAACCTTAAGGTGCTATTTTGAGTAGACCAAGATCATTTAAATTCCTTCGGAAACCCTTGCACAACCGATAAGAAACAAGTGGAGCATTCTCTAACACCCTTCCGCGTGTGTAACACGGTTATGAGATTTACGCTTGGGTTTGATTTTTCTTTTGTTCAACGTTTCTTTTTTTGAAGTAGAGAGAGATGAGGTCAATAGAAGTGAGCCTGGATTAAAGAGAGATAGTTAGGCTCATTAGGCTAATGAGCAGGGTTGGGAAAGCAAGCTCTTCAGCGCTTTAAATGTGAAGCAAAGCGATACAGTGTCTGTTGCGCTTCAGAGTCCTGAAGCGAAGCAGCTTTTAGTGAAGCGCTCGGTAAGCTGGTTATATTTGTGTTCATAAATATCTCAGACTCCAAGTAAAGTCCAAGGCTTCAATAACCAGCAGGGAAAAATTTCTTGTTCCCAGAACAAACCCCTGAATAGTTTTCTTCATCTTGTCCTCTGCTTTCTCTTCTATGTTCATGGATATTTGTTGTGGTCTACACTGCCGGTATGGCACAATTTGAAGAACAGAGTTGTTTTACATATTCTGAACAGCCATTGCAAAAGACTTGTTATTTCTTTCACAAGCTGAACGTGGTACCATCACTGGATATTCAAGTTTCATTGACGTTTCTAGATTTGGAATTGATTTAAAAAGGCATTGTCATAAATTTTTGAAAATTTAAGTTGGATAGACATTTTGATTCCCAAGTTTGAATATATACTTGTATTACATGCGAGTATGGTCATCTATTGCCATCCACTTTCATAAATAGCTAACAAATGCTTTTGCTTATGGTGCTTTGAAAAAGATCTTGGTTCGTTCTGACTGTGTCTGCTTTTTTCTTGTTGGTAAATGTTCACAAACATAGTTTTATTCCTTCACATGGATGAGCAAGTTGATGGCAAGATGTTAGTTGGCACGTATGTCTGTACAGAGCAACCTGGTGAATTCAGATGGCAGCCTGGTTCACTTACCCAGGTTTCTTACTCGTTTGAGAAATCAATTTATTTCATTATTCCTACCTTGTCATAGAGTGAGGATTATTATTGATATGCAGGCTGTTTCCAATGGATTCTGGGTTGTCTTTGAGGATGTTGATAAAGCACCTCCTGATGTTCAGTGCATCTTATTGCCTCTGTTAGAAGGCGCAACTTCGTTCTTCACTGGGCATGGAGAGGTATTATGGAATATTGTCTCTATCTGTTCTAGAAGATCTCATGCTTATCCTTTGATGCTTTTGACTGCATTCTCTTTTGTCTGGATTTGCTAATTAGCTTGTTCAATTTTTTTTTTGTTTTAATCGTTGTAATATCTTAACTCTGTCTGGCTTTATAATCCATTGAAAGCAAATTATGAAGGTAAGTGGTGGCCTACTGTTTCCATTGTGCGGTTTTGTGTAGCTCTTTAACTAGCTTCTTGGAAACATCTGTTTTATTTCAAGTTAATTAGCTGTTTGACTTTTTCTAGCATTATTCTTATGATGTGCATGTTTAAATCAATTTGATAGTGATATTGATTGAACACTTCAATGATTGAACTGTTCATTGTTCTGAAGCAAGGAGATAAGTCAAGATTCTATGCTTTAGTCTTTACATCTGAATGGACGTGAAATTCTTTTTCTTCTGATTCATTGGACAAGTTGTGATTTCCTAACTTGTGGCAACTATATCTTTCCCGTATGGAATATATTCAGCAGTGCTTTAGCTATCATTATTCATATTCCATTTCCTGACAAATCTCAGAACAAAAAAGATGTTAGAGGACGGTGTGTGTATCTTGCCCATTTAGTTAGTTAAACAGATGATGTTGCTGTTTGCCACCATGATTTGTTGTTTCCGAAGGCTAGCCCCTTTTTTGGGTCTCCGTGCTGATTGGTCCTTGGATCCTAGCATTCACAAGTTGATTGGTGAAATGTGACACTGCTTCTTGTGCATATTATCCTGATGATGAAGGATAACTAATACGTATTAACCACTGCAGGCAATCCGAGTCCATGAAGGTTTTCGGTTATTTTCCACGATGACAAGCACTAAGATAGATATATCTGTGGAAGGTTGGTATTGCGACTTAGTATAAATTTTGGTTTTCTCGTCCATGTTCTATGTACCTAAAAAAAACATTCTTAGTATACTTGTTTGGTTTTTCCCCAGTTGCTAGTATTTTGGACTCTGCTGTTAGTTTCTTCCCCCCCTTTCTGTCTCTTTCCCTCAGTCTATTTGTTTCTTCCTACATGTTTGCACTGTTATTAAATTTAAGTAGAAGTGGGTTTGGGACCTCAAAGTTCTCAAAGCTCTTTCCAAAATACCTTCAGTACTGTGTCAGTCACTTGTGTCTTTGGGTGGTCTGGTGTTCTCCAACAATTGTGAGTTCTTTCCCAATTGTTGGCTAGCATTCTCAGAGCGTGAGGAAAGCCAGCTCGGAGTTTAAAACGGACAAGATTCTGGTATATGACAACTACAAGCTCTTGTTGTCAGGATTTGTCATTTTTTAGTAGCTCCTATTAAAGGTGGATGTCACTAATGACCGTTCGTAATGGTACCAATACTAATGTTTTGCTATTGATCTTATCGATGTCGATAAGACTTCCCTTTATTGCAACATGTATATCCTGTTATATATTTTACCCTTCTTTATTATTTTGGGTTCGTTTCCATCGTTAGCTGAAAGCGGCATCGTTCTTTAATAGGTAGGAGTTCTGTTAGTGCACTTTGGCGGAGAGTAATGATCGCACCTTCAAGTCATCAGGACTTGCTGAAGATTGTGAACAAGTGGTATCCAGAATTGGAGTCTCTGGCAGCAGAACTTATTGGTATGATAAATCTAATGGTTCTTCATAGGTTTTCTACCTCTAGAATGTCTAATTCTGTGGGCACATCTTGCAGGAACATTTGATAGAGTTAATGAGCTAGTAGGATCTCATTTTGGAACTGGTGCCTATTCAGGTTTTCATGGAAGGTTTACACTAAGGTAAGCTCTATCACGACCCGTCATTTGAATCTGTACAATATTGTCGGCTTTAACTATGTCTTGCCAATTGCAGAGATCTTCTCAAATGGTGCAAGAGAATTGCAGGTTTAGGCGTTCATTTTAGCGGGGATGGTCTATCAGCTTATGAAAACATTTATAAGGAGGTCTTACATGATAACTAACGCTCAGTTTGTCTTTTCCTTGCTAAATATTTCAGTTATGCTAAACAGGTGGATGATTTGACCTTGTAGGCTGTAGATATCTTTGCTTCCTTTTCAACTTCACGTGAAAAACGGTTGGCTATTGTGAAAGAGATAGCTAAGATGTGGTCAGCAGGACCTGTGGACACATTGTATCCCATTGATACGCCTGTTATTCAGGTATCTGTTATTTTGTAATGTGATACTCCTTTCGTTTCAATTTATGTGAACCCATTTGACTGGGCACGGTTTAAGAAAAGAGAGAAGACTTTTGAACTTGTGGTGTAAAATGAAGCACATATATTTTGTGTGGCTATAAATCATTGCATAAAGTTAAATTGTTTTCAAATAGGGAAATATGTCATTCTTTTTGGCACGGACTAAAAATGAAATAGGTTCACATAAATTGAAAATAGGTTCACATAAATTGAAACGGAGGGAGTATTTTCATAGCTGACAATATTACAGCTTCATTTTCTTATTTGCAATATCTCTGCAGGAACTGGCATCTGATTTATGTATCGGAAGGGTTGTACTTAAGCGTAACCACAGGGCTGTGAGTGAATGAACTCTGATCTTTTTTGTAGAGCATGATATTTTCTTTTGTTCCTTTCTGAAGTTCTTTACCATTGTTGTAGACCTGGGAAGAGAAGAAGCATTTCGTTGAGATTCGGAATCTAATCCATGTGCTTGAGAGGATTGCGTGCTCTGTTAAGTATAATGAACCAGTTCTTTTGGTGGGTGAGACTGGTACAGGGAAAACCACTCTTGTACAGAGTCTTGCTTCAAGACTTGGTCAAAAACTTACAGTCCTGGTATGTTTGGGAAATATCTGTGAACAAGAGGAATTAAATTTGCATTTAACAGCCTTCCATTTCATCAACAAATTATATTATGTTGCAGAATTTGAGTCAGCAAAGTGATATCACAGACTTGTTGGGTGGATTCAAACCAATGGATGCTCAGTTCATCTGTATACCCCTTTATAAGGAGTTTGAGAACCTTTTTACCATTACATTTTCGTCCAAGGTATGTTTCTAGATTTTACCTTTTTAAATGTTGTTTCTTTCAGCTTTAATCAATATCACACACTAATGTTTCAGGAGAATGAAGTTTTTCTTGTACGTTTAAGGAAGTTTGTATCTGAAAAGAATTGGAAGATGTTATTAGGCGGATTTCAGAAAGGTGTCAGAAAAATAATTGAAATAGGAAGATCTGGGTCTGGTACAAAGCGGAAGAGACCTTTGGAGGATAAACTGATAAAGGCTTGGGAAGCCTTTTCCCTGAAACTAGATAAAGCGCGTATGCAGATTAGTGCTTCTGGTGGAATGATATTTTCTTTTGTAGAAGGAGTTTTTGTTTCTGCACTTAAGAATGGTGAATGGATACTGCTTGATGAGGTGAACTTGGCTCCTCCGGAGACCTTGCAGCGAGTTATCGGTGTACTTGAAGAAGAAACTGGATCTCTGTGTTTGACCGAAAGGGGTGATGTTGATTATGTCAGTAGACACTCGAACTTCCGCTTATTTGCCTGCATGAATCCTGCAACTGATGCTGGAAAGAGAGACTTGCCCATTTCGTTAAGGAGCAGATTTACAGAATATTTTGTTGATGATTTGTTGGACGACAAAGACCTTTCTCTGTTTATTAGTCAGTTTATTGATGGGGATCATTCAAATATTATACGGTTCTATAAAGAAGCCAAGAAGCAATCTGAAGAGAAGTTACAGGATGGTGCTAACCAGAAGCCCCAATATAGTTTAAGATCTCTTTACCGTGCACTAGAATACACAAAGAAAGCAAAGAGAACTTTTGGGCTTCCAAAAGCCCTTTATGATGGCTTTTGTATGTTTTTTCTGATTTCATTAGATGAACCAAGTGCTAAAATAATGAACAAATTGATTACTAAATATTTATTAGAGGATAAAATACATCGGCAGATCTCCTTTGATGCTTACTTGTTAGATAGGGGAAACTCAAGGTCTGATGATTTGGTGGCGAGCTATGTTTTGACTAAGAGTGTCAAGGAGCATATTAGAAACTTGGCGCGTGCCATATTTGTTGGAAGATACCCAGTTCTACTTCAGGGGCCAACATCTAGTGGAAAGACGAGCCTTGTCCAGTATCTTGCTGCTATAACTGGTCACGAGTTTGTGAGGATTAATAACCATGAACACACTGATCTGCAGGAGTACCTGGGTTCCTATGTTACTGATGCAAATGGGAAGCTTGTCTTCCATGAGGGTGCACTTGTTAAGGCGGTTCGCAATGGTCATTGGATAGTTCTAGATGAGCTCAACCTTGCCCCATCAGATGTGTTAGAGGCTTTGAACAGGTTGCTAGATGATAATAGAGAGCTTTTTGTCCCAGAGTTGTGTGAAACTGTTCGAGCACACCCAAACTTCATGTTGTTTGCCACTCAGAATCCACCTACCTTATATGGTGGTCGCAAAATGCTTTCACGAGCATTTCGCAACCGTTTCGTGGAGATCCATGTTGATGAAATTCCAGAAGATGAGTTGAGCACAATATTGACCAATAGGTGTGAAATCCCAGAAAGCTATGCTAGGAAAATGATTGCTGTCATGAAGGAACTACAATTGCATAGACAGAGTACTAAAATATTTGCTGGAAAACATGGTTTCATTACTCCACGTGATCTGTTTCGGTGGGCTAACCGTCTCAGGGAATTTGGGAAGTCCTACGAAGACCTAGCTCTTGACGGTTATTATTTGATGGCTGAGAGACTCCGAAATAATGACGAGAAAAAAGTTGTCCAGGCAGTTGTCGAACAGCAGTTGCGGGTTAGACTAGCTGAGGATGATATGTACAAGCAGGTTTTCTCTCTTTTACCTCCCGCTACTTATGCTGCATTCTACATAGTAATAAGTTTTTAACACTCATTGTTGTTATTGATGCTGGGGAGATTCTTTCACCACTAGAATTTTATGGAGTTACCAGGTTTACGTCCCTTGACTTCTAAAGATATTCCAGAAAGTTCTCCTAATGAAATTATTTTTTGCTTGATACTGGTTTTTTAAATGTTCAAAGAGGAAGCCTGTTGATGCAGGTGCTGAGAGAGGGGGGAGGGGGAGGAGACTATATTCTTTTAGGGGTTGCTTGGTTGGAAAGAAGTTATCCAGGATTAATTATCCCGGGATTAGTTATCCCGAAATTAGTTATTCCACCTTTCCACGGGGATAAAAAACACTACAATCCCAGGATAACTAATCCCGGGATTAATTATATCGCAGTTTTCTACCAACCAAACATGGGATAAACTCTTCTTAAATTTAGTCGCGGGATTAATTATTCCTTATCCCTCCTACCAAAGGAGCCTTTATTGATTAAGTAAATAGGATTTTATTTACAATGGCACAAATAGCACCCGTATAAAAGGAAACAAATAGCACCCGTATGCAAGGAATACAACAATAACAACTACAAACCCAATGTAACCCCACAAGTGGGGTCCGAGGAGGGTTATCTAACTGTATACAAGGAATATACCAAAGAAAGAAAACCTTACAAAATGATATGGTTTTCTACAAACAACACCCAATCTTCTATACCTGTAGGAAACTGATGGGTGCGCCAAAAGAAAATTAGGGATGAAAGTTTATTCCTCAAATAAAGGGCAGTCTGGTACACAAAACATCCCGCGTTCACGCAGGGTTTGGGGAATGGCCGCAGCCCAAGGGATGTAATGTAGGCAGCCTACTTTGATGCATAAGATGCTATTCTTCAAATGAACAAAATCCTTTTGTATTCCATCCAAAGCTCTCCAATTTCTTTCTCTCTCGGAGAATTTATTATTTTCTTCCTGAATTACTAGAGATACTCTGATGCAATATCTTCCTGGTGATGTTCAAAAGCTCATTATTATCATGAAAGGGTAAAACCTAAAAGATAGAATCTACTTGGGTGCGGGAGAAAGAGATAGAGGGGGAGCAGATAGGGATGCTAATTAGACAGCCTATGACGGGGTAGGGGATCAAGACCGAGTAAAGAAATGGTATTAGGTTAGATGGAAATTGGTATGGCATCATTGCCTGGTTATCTTGTGGTGATCAAATTTATTTGTGGAGGCAGTTGACAACCTTAGAAGGGCAGAAACTGTTGTCAGAGAGGAGCTATTGCATTAAGCGCACATGAGTCTGTTCTTATTTTAGTTGGCATTTGAGAACTTCGTGTTCTTGTTTTTTTTTTCTGAATCAACAACTAAGACCAGATTAAAAGGAACCTTTCTGAATATAAATGTTACCTTTCTTAAAAAAAGGAACTTTCTGAAGTTAGCATGTAGTCGAATTATCGGATCTGAGTTACTTATTAGATTGATGTCATATTCTTTTGATTGTCTTGTGTCACTTGTTTCATATCAAACACGTCATGGTGACCTTTCCCTCTTTTCTTGGGGATAAAGTAATTACTTATGGAAGTTGTGAGAAAAGACACCCATAAACAATAAGTGTATATATATATTATATATATATATATATATATATATATATTTTTTTTTTTTTTTTTTGATAAGGTGAAGGTTTCATATAAGGAGTACCAAGAAGGTACCAAAAAATTACAAGTTACCGCATAGCTGCATCAGTTACCTTCCCAAAACACCTATAAAAACCATAAACTGATCTAAGTTTTCAACTATATTTCCTTTACACCAGAAATACAAGTTTTGAAGGCAACTATTTTTTGCAAAAGCTAGGTGATTTCTTTGGTTCTCAAAACATATCTTTATCCTTTCCAACCAAATGGTCCAAAAGATGCAGAGGGGTATAGTCTTCCAGGTTTTCTTCGGATCTTTCCTGATTTTCTGGTATTGCCAACATAGCAGTAGGTCTTTCACATTCCTTGGCATCACCCAATGAACTCCACTCATGTTCAGAAAAAGATTCCAAATTTGTTGTATTTGGCTACAATGCAAAAAAAAGACGTTCCATCGATTCTTGGGACCTTTCACAAAAAAAACCATCTGCTGCACAAAGGTATTCCTCTTCTCTGTAACATTTCTTGAGTTAAGCATGCCCGCCTAGCTACAATCCATCCGAAACAAGCAACTTTAATAAACAATATGTAAATCGAAGGCTAAATACCTAGATCCCCCCTTAAACTTGGTACCATTTGTAAGTTAAGACACTTCAACTTTCAGAGTGATCATATAGTCACTTTAACTTGGCCAAAGTGTGTCTCTTTAATACAAGTGTCTAATGTGGCAAACTGCATGTTTCAAAAACAGTTTTGAGCGCATGAGTCCTTTTGTACCCTTTTTCATTTTATATTTGAAAAAAGACCCTTAAATCTATAGTGATCTCCTCCCACCTCCCGCGAGCATGCGACCGAAAATAATGGCCGCTCCAATCTAACAATGACCCTATAGTCACATCTCTCACCCTTTCAAAATTGAAATTATCCACTCAAAATTCATTTGAACACCCCCCCCCCCCCAATTTACATTTTTCTCTCCCTTATCAAAAACCAGAACTACCTCAAATTTTAGATTGGCAGATCAATAAAAACCTCGATAATATCTAATTTTAATCTTAAAAATGGAAACCTAGATGATGAAAATCCAAACGCTTTCATCTCAGCTAAAATTTTTTCCTTATTTAGTTAGGAATAAGAAGTCAAGATCAATCGAAGCCAACTTTAATTTTTCCGGCTCCTAACGTCATTTTTCTGATGATGGCAAACTTTGTTACTGGGTTAGACTCTAACTGACAGTTTTAAAATCGTTGATTAAATTCGCTATTAATTAAATCAAGAACAGAGTTCAAGAACTATAAATAACATTAATTTTTGTCCTTGCAGACAAAGGATTAGAGTGAGAACTAAATTTAAATATGGAATAAGCAAAATAGGGATATGACTAGTGAGGACTAGGGTTGGGAAGAGATGATATCCGGCACTGGAGAAGAAGAAGGGACGGTACAAGGTTGGGAAGAAAGGGAGGAGACAATCTGGGGGTGGGGAGCAGGGTTTTGTTTTTTTCTTTTTTATTTATTTCTTATTGTTATTTTAGGCTTTTTAGTTACTTGTAAAAGAGGTGTCGTTTAGTAGCTGGTTCACTTGACATGGCAATAGAAAGTGTGCTTTGTAATCCTAGCTTTATGGACGCTTGTGTTTAAGCGGCACACTTTGGCTGAGTTAAAGTGTCTATCTGGTCATTAAGAAAGTAAAATATCTAACTTACAAATCATGTCAAGTTTAAGTGGCTATCTAGCTATTTGGCCTATATCAAAACGTAAAGGTGGCCTACATAAATACAAGGGGGAATCGAGCTAATCTCTACAAAAGGCACACGCTCATCATCTATACAAGCAGGAATCAAGTTAATCTGAATAAATGTCACCTCATAATCTGTTTTGTGTTCCACCATTTCAGATGGCCTTCTATTTCTTTCTGTCCACAGTACCACATAACCGCCATGGAGGCTACATCCCAAGCCTCCTATTCCTAAATGCCTTGTCCATGATTTCCTTACTTTTGATACACCCTCCGACCCAATTTATGTGATGCACTTTGACTAGGCACAGAGTTTAAGGAAAAAAGGATGACTTTTGAAATTTATGGTCTAAAATTAACCATGGATATTTGTGGCTATAAATAATCTCATTAAAGGTAAGTGGGTAGCTTGAAGCTAAATTGTTTCATTTCCAAATATAAAAAGTATCATTCTTTGTGGGGCAGACTAAATGGGAAAGTGCATCACATAAATTGGGACAAAGGAAGAATTAGTTATTGTACTTTGAACAAACTTAGAACATTCCACCAAAGCTGGCTGGTCTGCAGTGCATTATTAAATGGTTCACATCTTCACGTAAGCATTTGCACATGAAGCACGAAGTAACTTGCTAGTCTGCCTTCTCAAATTTTCCTTTTTATTATTTCTCATCTTGTCTAAGATGATCTTAATTGGAGCAACATGATCATTGGCGAAATGGTCATGCCAGCAAACACTTGTGATCTGCTGAAGTGTTGGAATTGTAATGGGGGTATAGTGAGACAGAAGAGATGGTGGAGATTGGTTCCTGCTTGCATAGTTGGTGCTGTTGTAGTTCTGATAGGATAATATTCCGTCTGTAGAGCAGAGTTCTGTTCACCTTCCATCTCAAGGAGTGCTGTTCTGATAGGATAATATTCCGTCTGTAGAGCAGAGTTCTCCATTAGATAATTCCTCCACCCCCCAGTTTTATAAGTTATAAAACCTTAAATTACATATTGTTTTCCTGATTTGTTCTTCACAGACGTAGTGAATTATTGCCTCTCTGGCTCGAGGTATGAAGATCCACATGGTATTTGAAACTTATGGAGTCACCACAGCACCGTTTATGCCTACAGAAGCTAATCTTGTATACACTACATGCCATGTAAGTGACGGACCAGCTGAATGTTTCCCATTCCTTCATGATGCTTCTCTGCAGACCACATACATAAGATATGATAATGTTGCTCCTTCTCCACCCCATCCTGAATACCAAACTTGTCTGCGATTACAGTTCCCCAAAGTGCATGTTCTTTATTCTTGAACTTTTAGCCACTTCCCTAGGAGTGTGTTGTTGAACGTCTTCAAATCTCTTACTTCAAGCCTAACAATCCTGATGGATTCTGTGACCACCTTTCAGCGCACCAAGTGGAATTCCTTGTCCCATCATTATTGTTCCACTAGAAATTCCACTGCGACTTTCCAGCTTTTCAATAACACTTACGGGTGCACGCATAAATGACATGTAGTACATTGTGATGCATGAAAGAGTACTCTTGTCCAGCCTCTCCTTGCCTACTTTTGATAGATATATCTTCTACCACCATGCGAGTCTCTTCTCAACTCTCTAAGTGATAGGATACTTGGTTTATCCTCTGTTTTCTGAGAGTCCACCACTTTATTTGCGTCTGTCGTTGTGGCCTTCCTTTGATTTTTGAGACTGATACTTATTAGCTTGATGATGGATTTTCTTTTTAATTTAAAGATATGACATTTTAATAGAGGTGTAGTCTATGTAATCATTTACCTATGCAGATTCTCCCATTTCTGTTTGCAAGTGCTAAAATTAAGTTAGGCTACCAAGCTTTCTTTGGTTTCAGCTTGTAAGTGATTTTTATGTCCTATCTATTAGCTCCGTTCCTGCAAGTTCTTGCAGGACCTTAAAATGTTGTAACACGTAACCTATATCAACGTTCCCATGGTTTAAGTTTTGATTATATGCGTTAAGTATACATAGACGATATGAAAATTTCGTCTAGTTCAACCAGACTCGACATTTCCTTGGTCTAATGTTTTAACTATAAATGTCCATATACATGGAAGGTGAGCAAATCTGATAATCTGTTTTGTATACTTGTTTAATATTTCACCTTTTTTCTGAGTAGTGTTAAATGTTCCAAGAATTTTATAGGGTACAGCAGAAATGTTGGATGATCCTTCTGATTTCTTGGTTCTGCATGCACTCACTGTAGCATGTGAAAACAGAGTGCTACCAAATTGCTTGAATACACTGAGTGCTATTTTTGGGGTGCAGGACGGAGGAGATGGAAATAAGGTCTTGGAGGTTGACAAGCATTCAGGAGTTGCGGGAAAGCTGGGAAAGTATGTGGTATAAAGTAATTAACTTTAAAGTGCTTTTTGGTTGTGGTTAGCTTCAGCTTCTTTTTGTTGCAGAATTGTTTGGACGAGAAGTATGAGGAGGTTGTACTTTCTTGTTGAGCGTTGTTACAAGCTGCGTGAGCCTGTTCTCCTTGTTGGTGAAACGGGGGGAGGGAAAACATCTGTTTGCCAGCTGCTAAGTATTATTTTGGGTTCGAAACTGCACATTTTGAATTGCCATCAATACACAGAAACTTCTGATTTTCTCGGGGTTAGCTTACTTTCCCTGTTTCTTCTAGATTGTGCAACTTGTGTTTATTGGTCCTTGTTGATTCTATTATCTGATTTTTACATATTTCATTTCATGCTTTTTATATTTATCTTACGGCAATGGTTTTGTATTATGATATACTTACCAGGGTTTCTATCCTGTACGAGAAAGATCTAGAATTTCTACAGAGTTCAAGCAGCTTTGTGAGAAGTTGATGCATTCCAAGGCTTTTGTGAACTATCCTGGTGATTCTGTATGTTTATCCCCATTCGTTATTCTGGTATGAGATGAGATTCATTTCTTTCATTATTAAAACACTGATGTTTCTTGTCACATATATGCTCTGCAGATGATTTCTTCAGATATCAATCAAGCTTCTACTACTCTTCATAAGCTGTCTGTGATTTTAAGTAGTTACCGGCAGTGTCTGATACGCCATCCTGATGTAACTGGTCAAGATGTCGACTACATTGGACAGCTGAATTTGGACTTAGTTCAGCTGCACCAGAAATGGCAGACCATTTTTATGTGGCAAGATGGACCTCTTGTTGAAGCGATGAAGAATGGGGAGTTGTTTCTTGTTGATGAAATCTCTTTAGCTGATGACAGTGTACTTGAAAGACTAAACAGCGTGTTGGAACCAGAAAGGAAACTGGTAGTTAAATTGTCATGGTTTATAGAGATAGTACTCAGATGATTAACATTTGAATTCGACTGCCTTCCAAAATAAGAATCTTAAAGTCTCTCATACTTGATAGGTTAAATTAGATATTACTGCATTTGTTTCAGAGCTTGCATCATCTGTCATTTCCTAGGAGGTGTTTGTTTCTGTTGTTTTGATGCAAATTTTCCTACAATGCTGTTTATGCATGTTCTAGATTTTTACATATGAAATAGCTAGCTTGTGCTCATGGTTAAGTTTGGCCAATATTGTTTTGATTATTCATTTTCTTTTCCTTACAGTGCTAATTTGTTCGTTCATTGTATATCTGGTATTCTGCAGTCTTTGGCTGAGAAAGGAGGGTCTGATCTCCAGAAAATAACTGCTCATCCTGACTTTTTCCTACTTGCAACAATGAATCCTGGTGGCGATTTCGGCAAGAAGGAATTGTCTCCTGCCCTTCGCAATAGGTTCACGGAGATCTGGGTACCACCTATTACTGAGTTGGATGAGCTTAAAAGTATTGCTCTTGAGAGGTCTGTAATGTTTGGTTTTTATTTTTCTACCAATTCCATTAAGATGCCTTGCTTTTCATGAGTGGCTGATTAATGGTCTTATTTGATTTGACAAACTTTGTTTTGCAGCATTTCAAATGCAAACTTTAGTGTGCTGGTAGATCTTATGATGAAATTTTGGGAGGTATGCAGTCTCGGTATACTATATAACCCTAGTTTGTCGTAAAGGCTTTGCATGCCTGCACAGCCAGTTCAACTTTTTATCCAAGCATCGGTCGGGCTTACAGGGCGTGAAACTCGTCACTACCTCATAAGGGCATGAGACCATAGCATGTTACACAATGAAATAAGAGGTCTTATTTGGGACCATACGTAGTAATTTACTGGCCCAACCATGGAATGTTGCATATAATTTTGTGTCAATTTCCCTTATTCCTGGTACCAAATATGTACCTCTTTTTGCCAAATTAATTGTCCTTCTTCTGAGTTTGTCCCAAATTATGCATGATAGGTAAAGTATTCCTTACACGATTCAGTACTTCTGTTCATTGATCGAAAGGTTGTTATTGGACCTGCCTTATACCAGTAGAGGCGTTACTTTTGGAAAAAAATACTTCATTTTCTCTTTTATGCTACGTTGATTGAACTGAAGTAAAATTTTAACTCTTATCTTTATAGTTGATTAAAACAAAAATAGGCACCTAAATTGAGACGAAGGAATTCCTGTTATCTTTATGAAATTAAGAACAGTCAGAGCGTGTTCCTTGTCTTGTTCAATTGAGATATTATGCTGTAAAGAGGGAGTAGTTGCTGGGCCCAGAAAAGGGGAAGTTATTGTATTGTTACCTGAAACCTTTTCGATAAATAGCCGCAGGAAAAACTAGAAACTTGTCAACTTATAAAATACTACAAATTAGTAAAAGGGCAACCTACGTTATTCTCTCTTTTCCGGGACCTCTATTTTCTTGGATACCTTGGTGAGCTAGAACAGTTGATCCCATGCCATTAAATATCAGCCAGAATTGTTTCGGAGGGGGTTGCCTAGTGGTTGAAGATTGGGAACAACAACCATGGGGATCAAGGTTTGAATTTCAGTAGAGACGATTTACTCCCATTTGTCTAAGATTTGGTGGACATAGTGATACCTATGGTGATGGAAAATAGCAGGAACTTGCCATTCGCTGAAAAAAAAGAACAGAGTTTTAGTTGAAATCAATAAATTGGTGCTACTTGGGAGCGGCAACCTTCTAGTTTCTTGGGCACATTATATCCTTAGTGTTGAGTCCCACATCGACAACGAAGGGATGGGTGGTCTCCTTATATGGACTTGGGCAATCCTCACCTCTTGAGCTAGCTTTTAGAGTTGAGTTAGGCCCAAGGTCCATTTGTCATGGTATCAGAGCAGGACACATCCCGATTTTCCGATGTTGGGCCCCCATAATTGTCCATGCTCCAGATGTCCAGTCCTGGGCGTGAGAGGGAGTGTTGAGTCCCACATCGGCAATGAAGGGGATGGGTGATCATGGACTTGAGCAATCCTCACCTCTTGAGCTAGCTTTTGGGGTTGAATTAGGCCCAAGGTCCATTTATCACTTAGTAGCACTGTCTATCTCTTGTTGTGCTTCATCCTGTGTTATTAATGGATTATTCCCATATATAGGGAAGAACTTGTTGAGACTTGAGAATAGTGACTTGCTGGACTAATCGTGAAAGGGAGGACCATCTAGATATATGAGAACAGTTATACTTTGTTCTTGCATGTTATAATAATCACTTTAGAGTGTTAAAGCATTGGATCTTGGGCCTAACTCGGTCACAAAAGTTAGCTCATGAGGTGAGGATAGACCATATAAGGAGATAAGATCCCATTCTCTCAACCAATGTGGGACAGTTAACACCCCCGGGCATGCCCAGGACTGGGCATTTAAATTGGAACATATAAGATAGGGGCCCTATATTAGGTAAAGCAAAAATAGAGATGATGCTGGCTCTGAAACCAAGCGAAAGAATTCGAGTACCAACCCACAACCTAAAGGCGATGGGTGAAGTGCCCGACACTGTAAAGCTATTTGGAAACCTTGATACGATTGATGGAGGACACGTGTACTGCACCCTTTTGCATGTGGAACCTGGTTTTAGGATATACATGTGGCTTGAAGTTCTTTTTTTCCGTAATCTCTTGGTCTTGTTTAAGTAGTGAGAGAGGAACCTCATCAGACTAATGAGTAGTCCTTGAGAAAAGTTATGGCTAGCCTGGAGCAATGTTATGGCTCGAGGGTCTAATAGTGTTATCAACGGCGAAAAGCGCAAAAAAGGTCTAAGGCCCGTTGAGGCTTTCAGTGAAAAGCGCAAACAAAGCGTGGACTTCAATGAAAGAAGGCGCAATTGGAGAAAAAATAAAAATATGTATTGCAGTCCAAGATCAATAGCATGAATAACAAACATATGGACAAAAAAGTTGAAAACAAATTACGTGTTTAGTGTTGCATTTTCAGGATTACGCTCATTGGCAAGGAAAAGTATGCCTTAAAGCATTGATGCGACACTGAAGCACCCGTAAAACGAGGCGAAGCGCCCAACATATTTTGAGCCTCGCTTTAGGGCTTAAGTGCGCTTTAAGCTCGCCTTTGACAACATTGGGGTCTAAATAGAGAGAGAAGCCTAGAGTAGCTCAAAGAGGTCGAGTTGAGAGAGAGAGAAGCCTAGAGTTGGATTACGGGAGAAAGTGGTTGCACTTAGGCCTACATAAGTTCTGCTATAGTAGCTTGTTAAGAAAGGGACCTTGGACTAACTCAACCCCATAACTTAAAAGCTAGCTCATGAGGTGAGGATTGTCAAGACCTTATATGGAGAAAAAAGCCAATTTTCTCAACCAAAGTGGGATAAACAACTTAGAAGAGGTAATTTAGAGCTCATGTCAAATCATCAAGCCAAGCTGAAGCCCTTTGGTTCTGAGCTGGACCATCTTGTGCTAAATTGCACCTAAAGCCATAATTTGGTTGTGGTCATTGTATCTTTGATGATTATTTGTCATTGGTTTAGTTATGCTAGCTTGATTTGTGTTACATGTGTTAACTCACTTGGTTCTGTAAAGGAAATCTAGTCAGAGATGCAGTATCTCCCCATCCTTTTTAACTGTTAACTCCTTCAAATCTTCATGGCATTTAGTTTGACATTCTTTTTCTTAAATTCAGTGGTTCAACAATTTACAAACAGGAAGGGCACTTACTGTGAGAGATCTGCTATCGTGGGTATCCTTTATTAATGTGACAGAGAGCTTTCTTCAACCAGAAACTGCGTTCCTTCATGGGGCATTTCTTGTTTTGCTCGACGGCCTGACTTTAGGTATGTGAACTTGCTAATTTTTCTACTACCTAATATTTCCGTTACTTGGTTTAGCAGTATATGAAATGTGGGATTTGGATGTAATAGTCATAAGTCATAACATCAACCATCTCGTACTTACATCTCATCTGTTGATGCACTGTTATCTTCTCCACTGGGTTTTTATTGCCTGTGAAAACTTATTGCATTTGCATGCTTGGGGATGTATACATTTCTTATATTCACTGCTTCTCCACAAGTTTAACTTCTTTCTATCTTATTGCTCATTATATCAGTCATACCACAGGTTCAATTTTCTAGAAATCTTTTTTTGCATCTCGAGTAAGGATGGCTATTCTTGTATAGTTTACCGTGAGCCTTTTACAACCTTTTTCATATGTTCCTGCTGGTTGACAAAGTCTGTTGTGATTCTGGTGTTTTTATTTCTCGGTTATGTTCATTCTCTTTTTACTTATTTTACTCAGGTACAAATATTTCAAGGATTGATGCTACTGGGCTGCGAGAGAAATGCCTTTCGTTTCTTTTGGAGGGACTAAAGGTCTCATCCTATACTTCTGTACATAACAAACCATTTGTTTTTTTGATCAATCTAGTTGAAAGATTTTACAGCTGTGAGAAAGCACGGAAGAAAAATATATTATTGATGTTTTAACAATGATACAATGAGCCCTATATATAGTACATATTCTACTCCTACTACCTATCGGATTAGGACATATTATACTCCTACTACATATGGGATTAGGACATATTTACACATAAGTATCTAACACTCCCCCTCAAGCCGGTGCATACAAATCATATGTACCGAGCTTGTTACATATGTAGTTAATACGAGGACCAGTGTGGGACTTGGTGAAAATATCTGCCAGCTGATCATTCGACTTCACAAACTTTGTAGCAATATCTCCCGAGAGTATCTTTTCTCTAACAAAGTGACAGTCAATCTCAATGTGTTTAGTTCTCTCATGGAACACTAGATTTGACGCAATATGAAGAGCAGCTTGATTATCACAAACAAGTCTCATCTGACTAATCTCACCAAATTTCAACTCCTTGAGCAACTGTTTGATCCAAATTAACTCACATGTCGCCATAGCCATCGCTCGATATTCCGCTTCTGCACTAGACCGAGCAACCACATTCTGTTTCTTGCTCTTTTAGGACACCAAATTTCCTCCTACCAAGACACAATACCCAGACGTAGAACGTCTATCAGAAGGTGATCCTGCCCAATCAGCATCTGAGTATCCAACAATCTGCTCATGGCCTCGATTCTCAAACAATAAGTCTTCGCCTGAAGCTGATTTTATATACCGAAGAATGCGAACAACTGCACCCCAATGACTATCACAGGGAGAATCCATAAACCGACTCACAACACTCATAGGAAAGGAAATGTCAGGTCTAGTCACTGTGAGGTAATTTAATTTACCAACCAACCGTCTATATCTTGTAGGATCGCTAAGAGGCCCCCCTGTCCTGGCATAAGTTTAGAATTCGGATCCATCGGGGTGTCAACCGGTCTACAATCTATCATTCCTGTCTCTTCAAGAATATCTAAGGCATACTTTCGTTGTGAGATCACAACACCTGAGCTAGACTGAGCAACCTCAATACCCAGAAAATACTTTAGTTTGCCCAGATCCTTAGTCTGAAAGTGTTGCAAGAGATGTTGCTTTAATTTAGTAATACCATCCCTGGTCATTGCCGGTAATAACAATGTCATCAACATAGACCACCGGATAAATATAGAGACTCAAGGAAGAATGCCGATAGAACACAGAGTGACCAGCTTCACTCTGAATCATGCCAAATTCCCGGATAATTGTGCTGAACTTACCAAACCAGGCTCGAGGAGACTGCTTTAGACCATAAAGTGACCGACGCAAGCGACATACAAGGCCACGAGACTCCCCCGAGCAACAAACCCAGGTGGTTGCTCCATATAAACTTCATCTTCAAGGTCACCGTGTAAAAAGGCATTCTTAATGTCCAGCTGATAGAGGGGCCAATGACGAACAATAGCCATGGATAGGAAAAGGCGGACTGATGCTATCTTAGCCACAGGAGATAAGGTATCGCTGTAATCGAGCCCAAATATCTGATAGAGGGGCCAGACGAGCTTTTAGACGATCAACCTTACCATCAGGACCAACCTTGACTGCATACACTCAACGACAACCAACAGTAGATTTACTTGAAGGAAGAGGGACGAGCTCCCAAGTACCACTCATATGTAAAGCAGACATTTCGTCAATCATAGTCTGTCGCCATCCTGGATGAGACAATGCTTCACCTGTTGACTTAGGGATGGAAACAGAGGACAAAGAAGATAGAAAAGCATAATAGGGTGATGACAAACGATGATAACTCAAACCGACATAATGGGGATTAGGATTAAGGGTGGTCCGTATACCTTTTCGAAGTGCAATCGGTTGATTAAGAGGAGACAAGTCCGCAGTATTAGCAGGGTCAGGTGCAGGACGTGAATCAGCTGGGCCTGGTGCTGGGCGCGGACGACGATGATATGTCAAAAGTCGTGTTCCTATGGCTGGGAGTCTAGGAGGAGCCACACAAGACTCCTCAACGGCAGGAATGGATAAGACTTCTATAGCGGAAGGTGAAGGAGGAGCTATAGGAGACTCGGGTAAGACTTCTGTGGCGAAAGGAGAAGAAGGAGCTATCGTAGGTTCCTTAAAGGTCGGTATAGGTAAGACCGCAAATATATCAAGGGGTCAGAATAGTCAGAAGAGGTAAAGAAAGGTTTAGACTCAAAAAATGTGACGTCAGGGGACATAAAGTACCTACGGAGATCAAGTGAGTAACAACGATATCCCTTCTGAACACGAGAATAACCAAGGAAGACACACTTGAGAGCACGAGGAGCTAACTTATCTTTTCCGGGGGCTAAGTTATGAACGAAACAAGTGCTCCCAAAAACACGAGGGGGAACAGAGTATACGGGTGATTGGGGAAACAATACTGCATACGGTATCTGATTCTGGATGGGAGAGGAAGGCATCCGATTAACTAAATAACAAGCCGCGAGAACTGCATCGCCCCAAAAACGCAGCGGAATATGAGATTCAATGAGAAGTGTGCGAGCAGTCTCAATGATGTGCCTATTATTTCTCTCTGCAACCCCATTTTGCTGAGGGGTATACGTACAAGAGGTCTGATGAATAATTCCTTGAGAAGTCATAAATTGCTGAATTGAGTGGATAAATATTCTAACGCATTATCACTGCGAAAAGTGCGAATAGATACACCAAAATGATTTTTAATTTCAGCACAAAAATTCTGGAATATAGAAAACAACTCAGAACGATCTTTCATTAAGAAAATCCAAGTACATCTTGAATGATCATCAATGAAACTAACAAAATAACGAAATCCTAAGGTTGAACCGACTCTACTAGGACCCCGTATATCAGAATGAACTAAAGAAAAAATAGACTCTGCGTGACTCTCAATACTACGAGGATAGGAGGCTCGAGTATGTTTCCCGAGCTGACATGACTCACGCTCTAATGTGGATAAACTAGACAAACTAGGCACCACCTTCTGAAGCTTGGATAAGCTTGGATGTCCTAAATGTCTGTAAATTAGGTCCGGAGGATCTGTAACTAGACATGCCTTGGAGGATTTTAGGGAGTTAAGGTAGTAAAACCCTTCTGATTCAAGTCTTGTTCCAATCGTCTGCCCTGCACTGCGGTCCTGCATAGTAAAAGAATCATCAATAAAATATATACCACAATGGAGGGCACGAGTCAAACGACTAACAGATACAAGATTAAAAGGACAACCAGGGACATAGAGAACGAAATCTAGAGTGACAGAGGGTAGGGGATTCGCTTGTCCAACTCCTTTTGCTTTCGTTTGAGACCCATTGGCTAAAGTAACAGAGGGAAGAGATTGTGAATACGCAATAATTGACAAAAGTGATTTATTACCAGAGATATGATCAGAAGCGGCTGAGTCCACAACCCATTGTTCAGGAGTACTAGACTGGGAAACACAAGCAAAAGAATTACCAGCTACAGAAGTGTTAGTCTGAGCAACAGAAGCTACTTGTGGAGATGTCTGCTTACTTGCTCGATATCGAAGGAACTCATTATACTCCCCTTCAGATAAAGAAAATCCCTGGTTACCTGTAGTCTCAGTCTGAGCAACATAAGCATTTTTTGGGTGGGCGGCCATGTAGAGAATAGCATACATCACGAGTGTGTCCAACTTTATGACAATAAGAGCACTTGGGTCTAGATCTTCCAAAACGACCTCCTCCTCGTCTATGCCCGATTGTCCACTGATTGGGATACAAGGACAGATGAGTCAAGTGTCTGTGATGAGCTTACTGGGTGGCTAGGTGCTGCAGCAAGGCGAAGTAATCTAGAGAATAATTCATCAACTGTGGGGACGGTTGGACTAGCCAAAATCTGGTCACGTACTGAATCAAGGTCATTAGGGAGTCCGGCGAGTGTAAGAACTAGAAACATCTTCTGTCGTTGCTCTTGTTGTTTTTCAATACTAGCAGAAACTGGCATCAACGTCTCAAATTCTTCCATGACTGCCTGAACTTGTTCCCAAGTAAGTAGACATATCTAATTCCTGTTTCTTCAAGCTTGTCATTCGCGATATTACATCATAGAAACGAGATATGTCATTAGTGTAGAGATTACGAGCCTTTTCCCAAACTAAGTAACATGTCTGGAATGGACGGAACAAGGGCATCAACTTGGAATCAATAGATCGCCACATGATACTACATAACTGAGCATCGACCTTTCTCCCACTGTGTTTTAGCTTTTTCATCACCTTCGCTAGCCTTTTTTGTTAAATGATCTTGAACTCCTTGACCTTTACACCACAACTCGACAGATGAAGCCCAATCTGAGTAGTTTGAACCTCCCACTAAAGGTTCTGAGGTAATCATAACACCGGAACTGCTAGAACCCGGGTTTCTAGACCCTAAAGCATCGATTCCCAAAGACATGGTTGGATTATCACCAGATAACAAAAAGAATCAACTGAAAATTCGCTGAAATAGATGCTGAAAATACTGTGTTTACTGGAAAAGTACTGTGGCTACCGGAAAAAATTCAAAGTGGTCGGAATTAAAAAATAAAAATATGGGTAGGCTCGGAATTCAAGGACGATCAAATTGTCCTGAAGAAGTTTTATCAAGAAATGGCCGGAAGTGGCCTCACGCGCCGGCGCGCAGGGGTCACGCGCTCGCCGGAAAATTTGTTCTGCCGGCGCGTGTGGGCGCGTGGCTGGTTTTCTGCCGGAGAAATTTTGTAGGGTTGGTCGCCGACGAGTGATCTACCTCGTGGTGGTGTTGGTTTTTGCACAACACCGATAGAAAGTGACTTGGTTACGGGCAGCCTTCTAAGTCGCCGGAAAATTGCACGGCGACGAGTTTTTTTCTTCCCGGAAGTCGCTGGAGTGATGCACAGCGATAGGTTTCTCACTAATGCTCTGATACCATGTGAGAAAGCACGGAAGAAAAATATATTATTGATGTTTTAACAATGATACAATGAGCCCTATATATAATACATATTCTACTCCTACTACATATCGGATTAGGACATATTATACTCCTACTACATATGGGATTATGACATATTTACACATAAGTATCTAACAACAGCTTTCTGTCTTCTTTGCTGTACCGTTCTGTCCATGCATAGAAAGACGAAAAAAGCGTAGATACAGTGTACATTATATTGCAATCTTGAATGGGGGGTCTCGAAATTCCTGTCATCTCTTGAAAGGTTAAATCAATGTCGGCCTTCTAGAAGTGCTTTCTGTTCTCACAGAAGAGTTAGTGGAGCTCCGCCTTTCCAATAGAAATGCTAGGATTAGAATATTGTCTTGAAAGCCACTGAGAAGTAAGGGGAGCAGAGATGATCGTATTCCAGTAAATTTTCCCACGTTTGCTGTCCATTAAAAAATGAACTACTACTTGATCATCCTGGTCATCACGTGCTCTTTTGAGGTACTTGTGCTGTTTCTTTAACATTTCTTTTGTAACAAATATTGCCTTTTCCCATTGTAGGAGCTCAATCTTAGTTTTGATTGCTCAAATATATCCATGCTGATGTCGTACGGTTGGCCCGATCCTGCAAGATCTGCTGTTATAGCATGCACTGATACAATGCAATGTGATAATCGCTTTGGGATTCCTCCCTTCTCTATTGAGAAAGGTATGTTGTGCAGGGTGTGATCGAAAAATTTATGACGAGAAGTTTTGCTGCTGATGTTGCTTACCTGCTTTGCACCGATTTGATAACCAGATAGGAAACTAACTAAAAAAGGAATCACTGCAATACTGCTTTTAGTCTTTGGGTGGAAGCTCTTGCTCTCTAACGTTGCTTAAGAGTTAATCATGTTGTTCATACTGTTCGCCAGATGAACTGCTGGGGCTTGTTGATTCCTTTTTTTTTGATAGAGTAAATAATTATTTTTGGGATGGGGGTGACCCTGTATACAAGCCGTACACCAAACAGTAGACCTATGCCAAAATATGGTTCTCTATGAAAGAAGCCCGATCCTATAAGCCTTATTGATTCTAGGTTAAATAAGTGTAATTGTCTTTTCAGCATGGAAACATTTCTTTTATTGAAAAATGTGTTATAACAAATTTAACCATCAAATCATCATTGATTCCTCTTTTAAGTTCTTGCTCGGTATGTGTTAATTCACACATATACGCACACACGATACACACATAACATACACACACACATACATGCACAAATAAGATGTTACGGATGTGATTTCTTGCCCTGTCTAAGCCTTGGTGGACCGGGTTACCTATTACCTGTGCTGGTGGGAGGTAGCATGTACTCGGTGGTTTAATGGAGTTGTGCATAAGTTTGCCCGAACATCACTCTTTTTAATAAACAAGGGAACGAGATAAGTATTTGAATCTGTGCATGAATAATAGAACTGCTTTAATTTCAAGTCCAGTCATTGATAAGGCAGTTCCAAAATTTCGTATGGTTTATGAATCAAAGTCCTGTTATCATTTTTGAAATAACTGTATTATTTTTTGATTGTTTAAAATAGTTTGTATTTATTCAAAGGGGAGTACACCAGATGATGTACCGTGCTTTGGTCTAAAATACATTATTTCGTATAATTGTACTCAAAGATTGTATCTTATTGCCTCAGGTTGTTTTGAATTAAAGAGAACACTTAGGCTATCATGATAGTGTAATAAAAGAAATTACCGTTTCTTCGGTTAAAAAAAGAAAAGAAAAGATAATAAGAAAAGATAATGGTAATATCCTATTGACCTTCTGATTTAAGCCTTTCTTCATGCACAATATTTTTTCTGTTTTGCTATGCATTGCCAATGAGTAGTAGCCTGATATTTAAGTGGGAGCACGGTAGAGGGGTGGGCCAATGCTCCCTTGTGGTTAGAACATGTGGGCCAACTTGGGTTGGCCTGCTAATTCACAATGGATTTCTCGCTTATTATAAAGTTAAAATTGTTTGGTGTTTGGTGGAACCCTATGTTACACTGATACTTCAAAACCCACTGCTACCTTCTGTATCCATGTAACCCACTTTTTTGAAGTCAAAAGTCTTATAGTGAGAATAAGGCTGAAGACACTTTCCAGATATATTCTGGACAATCTGAAGAAAATGGGCTGAAGTATTGATCTAGATATCAAGAGATGCCAATTCCTGACTAACTTTTGATCCTGTATGGTTTTGCTTTTTGTCAACTGAATGGCAAAGCCTTGTACCTCACTGTTTATTTGTTTTTGGTTGACAGCTAAAGGTGGAGACAAAAACATAATCGTTGTTTTCTTTTTTACTTTGTTGCTCTTAAATCTTGTTAGGTGGGAATTGTTTTGCTGGTGAAAAATTCGAGCTTCTAGCACCAACGACCCGCAGAAATGCATTTAGAGTGCTTCGCGCCATGCAGCTTGCAAAACCTGGTACATTTTGTTGAATAAGGGAATTGTTGTTCCCTTTTGTTTATGTATATACACATGCCATATTTGCTGCCACTTTGAAACTCATTCAAAGAAATCCACTGCCCTATGAAGTTCTCTGACTTTGTAATTTCCCTATCTCTAGTTCTGTTGGAAGGGAGCCCCGGTGTTGGAAAAACAAGTCTTATTGTGGCCCTTGGCAAATTTTCTGGGCACACAGTAGTACGAATAAATTTATCAGAGCAGGTGATTAAATCTTTTGGGTTACGACCTCATATTTTTGGTAGTTCTTTTCAAATGTTGAAGTATCTCTTGCGTAATTATGTATTTTTACGGGGTTTGGACATTGACATACACAGACGGACATCATGGACTTGTTTGGGTCTGATTTGCCTGTTGAGGCTGATGAAGGGATGCAATTTGCATGGTCTGATGGAATTCTCTTACAGGTATGTTTATATTCCTCCAGTAGAATGGCTTGCTTCTTTCAAATCAAAATAATCTGCATGGATTTGCTGTATTTCCAGGCTTTGAAGCAGGGATCATGGGTGCTTTTGGATGAACTCAATCTTGCTTCACAATCTGTCTTGGAGGTCGGAATCTACACTTTTACCTTCATAATGTGTTAATTAAGCAATGCATTTAGTTTCTTCTCAGTTGCAATCTTAGTCTCTTGTCTCCCTCACGTAGTTAACCAGGTTTTTTATTTTACAATGATAATAGGGGTTAAATGCTATTTTGGACCATCGAGCTGAGGTTTTCATTCCAGAGTTAGGTCGTACTTTCAAATGCCCACCATCTTTCAGAGTTTTTGCTTGTCAAAATCCTTCAAATCAGGGTGGAGGACGGAAAGGTCTTCCAAAGTCCTTCCTCAACAGATTTATGAAGGTCTGCCTTGACACTGTTTAAAATTGTCACAAGTTCATAAGTTAATGAATGTGTATTAGCCTTATGCTTGCTGGTTTCAGGTCTATGTCGATGAGCTAGTTGAGGATGACTATCTTGCTATTTCTAGTTCGCTCTATCCAACAATTTCACGTTCTCTTCTCTCTAATCTGGTCTTATTTAATAAGAGATTACATGAAGAGATAATGTTGCTTCACAAATTCGCTCAAGAAGGATCCCCTTGGGAGTTCAATCTCCGTGATGTAATTCGTTCCTGTGAAATCATAAAAGGTTTGTTCTCTTGTTCTTGATAGCCCATTCTCATTTCAGTCATACAGAATTGACCTCAAGTACATGAATTCCCTTTTCAGGTGCCCCCAGTATATCAAAATCTGATTGCTTTCTGAATCCTGTTTATGTTCAAAGAATGCGCACAGCTGTGGATAGGCTGGAGGTCTTAAAACTTTATGAACAGGTATTCAAAATGAAGGCCAGCATAAATCCTCATCCTCGGGTTCAGCTGAATCCCCAGTATTTGATTGTTGGGAATGTATCTATTGAACGAAATCGTTACGTGTCACCTGGAGTGGCCAACAGCGAGCTTAAAATTTTACCTGGCTTCCGCAACAGTTTGGAAGCTGTAGCACAATGTGTTAAGAACCAGTGGCTATGCATATTAGTTGGACCTGCATCCTCTGGTAAAACTTCATTGATTCGGTTACTTGCTCAGCTGACAGGAAATGTACTTAATGAGTTGAATCTTTCCTCTGCAACTGATATATCTGAGCTACTTGGAAGCTTTGAGCAACACAATGCTGTTCGAAAATATCGTCTTGCCATCGCTCAGGTTGAGTCCTTTATAAATGAATACTATGGTCTGCAGCTGGAATCTTCATGCGAAGAATTTATGAGGAGAAAAGAGCTGTTTATTCTGTGGCTGTCCTTTATATCGAGCATCAAGCACAACCCTCCGACAAGTTCTTGCTCTTCGTATGTTGATACTTGGAGGACGAAGTACTTTGAATCTGCTTCTATGTTGGTTGATATTATTGAGCATCTAAAGTTGGTGGTTGAGGAAACATCATTGCCTTTATCTTGGTCGATGAAGGACTTGGATATAATTCTTACAATGATTAAGAAATTTACAGGTCACCCAAGAACACATTCCTCAAAGTTCGAGTGGGTAACTGGCATGCTTATAAAGGCTATAGAAAATGGAGAGTGGATAGTATTAGATAATGCAAATCTCTGCAACCCAACGGTTCGTACACTCTATCTCCCATATCTTCTGATCTTTTATACTTTTCGTTCCTTTTTTTTGCAAGCCCTATAGCCTGTTAAATATTTAAGTTTGAGGTGCTGCGTCTTGTTTCTAATGGTTATTTGGTGCCTCTTCTTGATATGTGCAGGTTCTTGATAGGATAAACTCTTTAGTTGAACAATCTGGATCCATTACTATCAATGAATGTGGAACAGTGGAAGGAAAGCCAGTAATTCTTCATCCTCACCCACAGTTTCGAATGTTTCTAACAGTTAACCCTCTAAATGGTGAAGTTTCACGTGCAATGCGGAATAGAGGGGTTGAAATTTTCATGATGGAGCCTGATTGGTTGTTTGATGACAAATGCACTGAAATTGACATCGAGCTTGAGAATGCAAAGAGGTTTATCGTCCTTTCTGGGGTACCTGCTGGTAAGTTGGTTGATTTGATGGCCAATGCCCATATGACTGCGAAGGTTAAAGGTGCACTGCTCAAAATTAGGATCACACTGCTTGAACTTGCACGGTGGGTGCAGTTATTTCAGCAGCTTCTTACGAGCGGTAGCCAATTTTCATGGAGTCTGCAAACGAGTTGGGAGCATACCTATGTTTCCTTATTTGGTGTTGATCAAGGGAAGAATGTTGTTGATCAAGTGGGAATTCCTATATCTCTTATACCAAATTTTCAGGACTTTAACTCCAATCAAGCTGGCTTCTTATCTTTACCAGGGGGATGGCCAGCACCCTTGAAATTGAGGGACTACCTATTATATTCAAAAGAAACTTGTATAAGGCAAAATTGCATGTACCTCGAGTTCCTGGGAGCACAGACTGCCTGTTTTTCGACTTCTTCTGCATTGCACGATGCACTGGCTCCAACTTCTGTGGTTAGCTCACTCGTGATGGATACAAAGCTCTTGCATGCACTAATGTTTCCTAAAGGTTCAAGTTGTCAGGTTGCTGTTTGTGGCGGGGCAGAAGTACTTAACTTGGATTTAGCCCAGGAAATGTTAGTGTATGCTGCAAATTGGGCATTTGAACAGGCTACTGAAAGTGATTACAAGCTTTATCTGCTTTGGTTTTCCCATGTCGGTTCTCTGTTACGGCCACATTTTTCATTCTTTAGTTTTTATGCCTCTATTCTGGCAAAGGAATTGGAACATCCAATATGGAATCAGATTTTTAGTCATCGCCGTGAGATTGTGTCTCATAATTTGATAGATATGGAATCTTGTCCTATACCTTTACTTTCAGTAGAAGTGGTTGATTTAACACCAGCTGACAGTGTGTTGAAATCTGGCAGTGAAGTTCTTGTGAATGCCATTAAGAGTGTTAAGTTACTGAGACTTAGCCATCTTCAGTGGAACTCTGAGATAGGTTACAAATACAGTCCTGAAACAAAGTTCTTTAAACCTGTTTTGAGATCTCTTCAGGAGTTGGAGAACAAATTGCTTGAAATGTTTGTCCAGTCACCTTCTTTTGATGTGTTGTTCCAGTTGTACAGTGACCTCCTTGAACATCACACACTACTATGGACAGGCATTATTACTTCTCAACTTGAGTACTTGCTTATTTCTTGGAGATCTTTGATGAAGAAAGTTACAAAGTTGTGGGAATTTTGCCCAAAAGAAGTAGAGATGTTTCAGGTAAGTTGTCTTGGTTTAGTCACTTTTGGCCCTCTTTGCTATGTCCAATTCTTAATTTATTTGTTTCTTTGTTCTCCCTTTGTTATATGATAATGAATTTTCATTTTGTTTAAACCTCTACTTATGTAGAGAGATGTAGAGAATTTGGATGAGTTCTCAAAATGGCCTTCACAGTCGCAAAAGTCCTTGTTGTGGGTCCATGGTGGGCATCCGTATCTGCCTCCTTCTGCTGAATTATATGAGAAATTGTGTCAGCTACTAAGCTTTTGTGAACGACTTTGGCCCGGAAAGAGAAAGATCTGGGAGCTAGGTAGCTTTTCTTTGATCATTTGGCTACTATTTCTGCACTTCCTTCTAGTTCTCTGTCTGACTCACATATTTTTGTAGCAAGGGATGATGTAATCATTGAAGCGGCTCCATATTATAATCCAGAACTACGGTTCCTCGCCATGCAAGGTACAGTTATTATAATTTGGTACTGTTGCTATCCCCTGTCCAGTGGTCATTACATTGCCTCCCATTTGTGCTGTGTACAAGGGTGAAGTGGGTTTCCAGTATTCCTACTGCTTGATTGTGTTGTCAAAGTTCCTTTCTTATTTTCTTCTGGTGGTACATTCATGAATCAGTCATTGAAGTAACAAGATAATGATCTAGTGGTAGTGTGGTTGGTTGGTTAGTCGTATATAGTTGTGGCTCATAGCAGTTAGTAATTTGGCTTGGTTTTAAGTTAGCAGAAAGATAGTCTTGTGTTTTTACGAGGGTTTAAGTTAGTAATTTTAATGTTGTCTGCTGTGTATTTGAAGCGTTGAACTTTTTGTTGCAGACCTAAAATAATTAAATAAATGTGTCTTCTCTCTAATAGGTTAAGCTTTTAAATCACACATTTCAATATGGTATCAAGGTAGACAGAATCTTGGAATTAATGCAGACTTTGCTAAAGATAGAGCACAATTGAAGAAAAAGATTCGCTTGACCCAAGAAAAAAGATTCAGGCCTGCATGTGAGCGTGTGTGTTGAGGGCTAAAATCAATAAAGAATGCGACCATCTCTTCTAAAATTGATATATGTGTCATGATATACATGTTATGTCTGGTGTTGAAGTGATTGTTTTTCAGTTAAGATTGCATTTTATGTTTACCTTTCTACTATTCTGATCTGTCCTAGCAAATTTTACATCATAATACACTGTACTGTTGGTGATAGTTTGTTTTACTTGTTCTGGATCTTTATCTGACTAAATATGATTCTTGGTAAGGTGTCTCTATGTCATCTTATATCATGGCAAAAGTTGATGAAAATGGTGTCAGACCTGTTGAGCAGTTGGAGGAGATGTACCAGGTGTTCTTTTCTTACAATTCCTGTCTTCATGTTCATCATGTGGATTATTTAGTGTTATGATAGGTGTATTCATTTCCTATGTAGATGCTTTCAAGAAGGTTTGATTTTGAGAAAGAGAAGTTGGAAGAGAATTTGAGGAACATTAAGCAAGCCCCAAGGACCTCCATTTTACCTGCTTGTTGTGTCTTTTTACCCGACATGTTGTGTGAAAGGTCTAGCTTTGGTTGTTGGCTGGAGACTCTACCCATAGCTGACAACGCTAGTTTCTTCCATGATACAAGGCTACTTCAGCAACTTTCGACAATTGCTTTAGCTGATGAGGGGGAACAATACCAAGTAAGATTTTCTTTTCTTTCTTAACTATATCAAGTACAATTTTTCATTACTGATCCTCTAACTACCCCGAGATACATTCATGTGATGCACCCTTAATATCGCATTGTCTTGTCCACTGAAACAGGGTTTAACTGCCTTGGCTGGCCTTATTGAGTCCGCAATGACCTTTTCTTTAAACTTCTCATCAAGGCCTTCATCTGACTTTTCACCTCACCAAAAAATTTTGTGGACACTAGATGCTTGGGAATCTATCTATAGAGGTCGGTAAACTCTTTATAAATTGGCCATTACATTGTTATGATATCTGAATAATTCCTTTTATTTGTTTCAAACAGTGAGTGAACAGATATCCAGTTTTGTTCTTGAGCTGTGGTATATATGGCATTCATCTTTGTGGATGTTGTCACCAACTGTTGCTGAGGTAAACCATATGATGGCTATTTACTGCAAATAGTTTTGCATCTTCCAGTATGACATCTCTATTTATGTTGTTCCGCTGCTGCAGAACCTCTCATGGCATGGATGTGATGATATCCTACCTGATGAGCTGTTTAAGCCTTCAAAAATGGCAGCAATTCACAAAATCCTGTAAGTTAAATATTGTTTGGTTGTGAGTAGTGGTAGGGGCAGCAATTTGGCTTGGATGGGCCACATTTTTATACCAGTTGCCAACTAAATGCTGAACTTAATACACATGAGAGATAAAGATACAAAGGGAGAGAGAGTGAGATGTGAGAAGTCTCAGTTTACATATTTAACATGCTTGTCCTAGGTGAAGTTGGTGATGCATTATTTAATCATATCTCATACATTCTGGAGATTGTTTTCTATTTTAGTTCGTGTGTTTGACGAGCCATTTAGGTTAAGAAATAAAAAGACTTTAGGCACATACAAAAAGTACCCTTAGAACTTATAGTCTTAAAACATTCATGACATTTCGTCGGTCATAAAAGCATCTCTTTTAGAATAGAATGGAAATTTCAAATTTTAAAAGTTTCCTGATATAGAAAGGTTTCATTTTTTTTTGGAACAAACTAAAAAAAAAGTGTCCTATATAGTTGAAAACAGAATGCTTTTTATTTGAAAGAATTCACCGCTGTTTCTTTTTCCTTCAAAGTTGAATCTTCTTATTTACTTCAGATTTCAAAACTTTTTATCAAGCGCAGGTATGGTACATTTGCTATCAGGGATTACCCGATGCATAGCCTTAAAATGAAAGCTGCTTCGCGTTATCTTTGGGAAGGTTCTCTAGAAGTAGATACAAAGAATTTTCTATTATCAACTGCTAGGTCACTCTTCCAGCAGGTATGGTCTCCTTTAGTTTTACTTAAATTAATTATTTTCTTTATCAAAATATGGTCTCCTTTAGCTTTAATGTGTACTCTTCTTCAAATTCATGGTGAAATGAAAATTTATAGTCTATATTTCCTGCTGGTTGTTCTTTCAGATAATATTTGCACACAGAAAGTCTTTCGAAGCTGAGAAGTTTGCTAGAATCAACGCTTTCTTTCATTTTGCTACACAGAAGACCATCTCGGTAGTTCTTTTCCTTTTGACCCATTAAATGTATATGGACAGGCAGGATAATTTTAGAATATGTTATTTGACCCATGTAATATTTTTCTTCCATAGCTGCTATCCTATGAGATAAGGAACTAAAGGTCATTTATCTTGGTGTTTGAAATAAATTTCTTGTAACTGAACTCGGAAAGTTGGTTTCCGATTGAACCTTGAAATCTGGGATACTTATTTGTTTTAATTATAAACCCTTTGTATGTTCATAACCACTTTTCCTTTCCATGTCATAGCAAGAGGATGTTCAGGTCATGCTTTCACTTCTTGCATCATCAAATCACCAGATGATTTCGTCTGATAAGATGAAATCTTTTATTGAGCCTCTGCTTCGAGGATTGTATCTCCCATGCTCATCTGAGGGTGAGTGCGTTATATTTGTCGTGTCCGAGAGTTTCAGTCACTTATTAGTCATGTCTTCTGTTTTTGTTTTGGGTCTTTATTCTTATTTTTGTTTTCCCCTGTTTCTCTTGCAGGCTTCACGAGTAGGATAGGATGTGTATGGTTGCTGATTGGGGCCCTCCGCTACCAGCTTCTGATTTGCTGCACTGATCTGGATCCAACTGCAAAATACTGCTTAAAGTACTCAAGAGTGACGGAAAAGATATCCTCTCTTCAGCTTGAAACTCAGGTAAGGGATATCTTCTCTTCAGCTTGAAGCTGAGGGATCCATCCTTATTTCTCTGTTCTGAGCTGTCTACATGTACTCTACCCTAATTTATCATTCTTCCTGTATGCTTGTTTAACAATATGATAAAGGAATAGAGGATGTGTGTAGGATAATCAGATGCTTTGATATGCGTGACATCCATTGAAATTAGTTTTCTATTTGCTAGAGTTTTCACAAGATGCACTGGAGAGTTAAACAAGCATACAGGTAGAATGAGAAATCTAGATGCATACATACTCGACTTCCTAGACAGTTTACATGTTTAGAGGACATGAGTATGTTGTTGCACTCTCAATTGATATTAGCAGCCTGGGAATCGATTCTTTCCAAGAAAGAATGTAATGCAAATTACTATATGTTTGAAACAACTACATCATCCCCCTAACTGAATCAACTTTCCATTATATTTGATTGGTTACATACTCACCTCTCAATTATCTGTAAACCTAAACTAGGATTTTTGGAGCAGTGTAAACACTGTTTTCAGGAGCCCAACAACAACACAATTGAATGAGAATAAAGAGTTAAAAACACCACCTTTCCCCTTTAATGCATTATGTTAACCTTAACCAGTTTGGTTCACTTTGCAGCTTTTTTTTTTTGGTTTTTTTTTGGGGGGGGGGGGGGGGTTAAGGAAGTAAAATATTTTATTTTACCAAAAACAAATACCAGATTTTGACCTTAGTTTTCAATGGGTGCGCAAAAACCATTTCGTGGCCAACACTCAACTAGGTTTTGCAAAATGTAGTAATGGAGTTGGTACAGTGGAACAATAGAGGACTAAAAGGATTAATAATGAAATTTCTAAACTGTCATCTGAAAGAGTGTTGAGGTGTCTTTCTGGCTTAAGAATTGAAGCAGGGAAATTATATGGGTGCAATACATTCTAAAAATAGTACGCCTGTTGTATGTCTGTATTCACTGTCTATATTTTATTGTTTCCACATTCCAGGTACGCAGTGATTGTGTCCATTTGGCTGGATCTTTTCAGTTGAGGGAACAAGATAGAGATAGATCTATGTTGTTGGAAGATCTCCATGCTGAGCAAAAGAAACTGCAAAGAAAGGTCAGGGACTCCCTTAATTGTTTCTTTCGTTCTTAGATTGGCTGTGGATTTATTCTCCGCTTTATAGTTGTTGTAAATCTGTGAACAATTGTTATTGAAGTGCTTATCAACTTACAACTTTCCATTCATCTTCTGTCTATAATAAATTAAGTATTTGGCAACAGATAAAGGAGAATAAGGGGTAAAATGAGTAACCTGTCCCTGCCTTCTCCTTGTCCTTGTTCCTTAATTTACACTGTTTGGTGACCGGGACTGCATTCAGTGGTCGTACAAGTTTACAGTGTGCTGTAGTTCCAAAATCTTTTCTCTTAATAACCGTGGTGTCCGGGCTAGCTTGCTCGCACCTCGACTAATTCCACGGAATATGCTACCTCCCACCAGCATCAACTACCAGGTAAATCTGTCAACCCGTTCCTGAAAATTTGAAATCAATGTAGGATATTCTCAAACCCCCTCACGCCCAGGTATAGACTTCTGAAGCATGGACAACCAAGCACAAAGATGGGTTTGGCTTTGGTACCTGTTAAAAAAATGGACATTGTGCCTTTTTTCAATATTAAAAGCTATCTCCAAAAAAGAAAAGCTAGCTCCTGAGGTAAGAATTTTCCAAGACCATATAAAGTCACAACGGGCATTCCCTCAGCCAATGCGGGGCACTCATATAGAGTTTTACATTTATTCTTTTTCTGTTAGTTGTTCTAAAGTTTATTTATATGAGCAAGTAGTTCTAGTTAATCTTTATCATTTCTTGGAAATATGATTTTCTTGATTTATTCGTGACTGATGAATTTGGTGCGTCTTCTATCAGATTGTGTTCCGCTCTGAACCTGAGAAATTCAAGGAAATGAAGGCAGGTTGCGACGACTTCGATTTATTTGTTTATGATCCTAGCTGGTTGCTACTTGTATTATCCTACTTGTATATATTCCCTTGAAATGAATGAAGAAAATAAGCTGTGCATTCAATCAAATAACAAGTCCGCAGTAGCTAAAACTTACATGGCATCAGAGCCTATTTTTTAGATCCAATTAATGGTGAAATCTGCCAACATTGGGCAAGATTCATCAGATTCTGAGGGGGAGGGTACTGAGAGTTTAGAAACAATTACTGGGAGTACTACTAGTGTCCCTTCAGTCATCAAAATGAGCAGTAACAGCAGTGATTCTAATAATACTTCCATTCTTCCAATATCACATAGGTTGAATGGGAAGAATTATTTAGAATGGGCTCAATCTGTTAAGCTTGCTATTGCTGGTAGAGGTAAGCTAGGTTATATAAATGGTGGTGAGGCAAAACCTAATATAGAAGATCCCAAATTCATCACTTGGGAATCAACAAACTGCCTAGTTACATCCTGGCTCCTAAACTCAATGGAGCCTTCTATTGGAAGGCCATATTTGTTCCTACCCACTGCAAGAGATGTTTGGGTAGCTGTCAAAGAAACATATTCAGATCTGGAAAATGCTTCTCAGATCTTTGAGCTTAAAAACAAGCTCTGGAACAACAAGCAAGAAGAAAAGGAGGTCACCATCTTTTACAACGAGATGGTTTCCATGTGGCAAAAACTGGAACAATGTTATACTCTTGAGTGGAATTGCACTAAAGACGGTGTACAAGCTAAGAAACAAGAAGAAGATGAGAGAATCTACTTGTTCTTAGCTGGCCTGAATAAAGAGTATGATGAATGTAGATCCAGAATCTTGGGAAAGAAGCCACTGCCACCTTTAAGAGAAACATTCTCAGAGGTAAGGAGGGAAGAATCAAGGAGAAGAGTGATGCTTCAAGACGCTGCGGGTGAAGCATCAAAGGGCCTGGAATCATCAGCCCTTGTGGTTGAAAACAGAGAAGAAAAGAACAAGCCTTGGTGTGAAGTTTGCAAAAAATACTGGCATACTAAGGACACTTGCTGGGAAATCCATGGGAAACCGGCAAATTGGAAGAAGAAGAACACCAAGGAAAGAAAGGGAGGAAGGGCCTATTTAACATCAAATACAGAGGATCAGTCTCAAGCATCTTCAGAACTGAATCTCTTCACTAAGGATCAGATAGAGTTTTTGCAGCAACTCCTCAAACAAACGGGTCAAAATAGTAACCCTAGGTGTTCTTTTGCCCAAAAAGGTAATATACCTATACCCTCAGCCTATGTTAGTATAGAAAAAATGAAGGATGACTCTTGGATTATAGATTCAAGTGCTAGTGACCACATGACAGGAGATTCAAAATTTTTTTTTACCTATAAACCATCTGCAGGCAATCAGAAAATTAGGATTGCTGATGGCACTTTTTCAGCCATAGCAGGGAAAGGAACTGTTAAGCTAACACCTCTCATAACCCTTGAAAATGTTCTACATGTACCTAAACTATCCTGCAATCTGATATCAGTTTCTAAGCTTAACCAGAATCTGAATTGTAAGACTATATTTAACTCAAATTCTTGTGTATTTCAGGACAAGGTCTTGGGGAAGATGATTGGCAATGTTGAAGAAGTTGGAGGTCTCTTTCTCTTGGAAAACAGTACACCTTTAAAGTCCGTATGCTTTCAAACCAGCCTTGTTAGGAATAAACTTATGTTGTGGCATTTCAGATTAGGACACCCTAATTTTCATTATCTGAAGTTATTGTTTCCTAAGTTTTTTATCAATGAAAATCCTTCTTTGTTAAAATGTGAATTTTGTGAATTGGCTAAGCATAAGAGAAGTAGCTTCCCTGCTAAGATATATACTGCCACTAAACCTTTCAACTTAATTCACAGTGATGTATGGGGTAAAATTGAAACCACTTCAAATAAAAAATGGTTTGTCAGTTTTATAGATGATCACACGAGATTAACTTGGGTTTACCTAATGCAAGAAAAGGGGGAAGTAAAAGGGATCTTTGAAAAGTTTTATAAAATGATTGAAACTCAGTTCAATGAAAAGATAAAAATTTTCCGAAGTGACAATGGAAAAGAATTCTTCAATAAGGTCTTAGGAAGCTTCTTTGTAAACAAAGGGATTGTTCATCAAAGTTCGTGTCCATATACTCCTCAACAAAATTGAGTTGTGAAAAGGAGACATAGACACATATTGGAGATTGCTAGAGCAATCAGATTTCAAGGCCACTTACTTGTTAGATATTGGGGATATTGTATTGATGCCGTTGTATATATAATCAATAGAATGCCTTGTTGTAGGCTTCAAAACACCTGTGCAAGTATTCCTAGAACAATTCCCTACTACTAAGCTCATCCATAACCTACCTTTGAGAGTGTTTGGATGTGTAGCATTTGCTCACATTCATGATCACAATAGAAACAAACTTGATCCTAGAGCACAAAAATGTGTCTTCATAGGATATGCCCCAACTCAGAAAGGTTTTAAACTATAATCCTAAAACTAGGAAAATTATCATAACATTAGATGCTACTTTTAATGAAGATGAGATGTTCTATGGCACTGGTCTTCAGGGGGAGAATTGCTATGAAGACCTAGATCTAGATTGGTCTAAAAAGTCTGAATCTGACTCTCAGAGTTTAATCCCTAATATACAAGAAATAACGCAGGTTCCTAGTAACACTGAAATCATGACTGAAACTATATCTGAAAATGGTGATGTTTTAAGCAATCAAATAAAACCATTGAAGGTGTACTCTAGAAGGGAGAAAGAGGCTGACAAATTCACTTCTCAACAATCATCTTCTCCAGCCATTGTGCCTCAAACACCAGGTAATTCTGAATTAAATATTGTTTCTGATTTAGAATTCGAACCTAATGATCTAGATATTCCTATTGCTCAAAGAAAAAGTGTTAGAAAATGTACACAGACACCATTATATCCTTTGTCTAACCATGTTTCCTATGATAGACTGTCACCTTCTTTTACAGCTTTTGTATCTCACTTAAACAGCCTAGAAATTCCAAAAACTATCCATGATGCTCTAAATGATCCTAAGTGGAAAGAGGCAGTTCGGGAGGAGATGAAAGCACTAATGAAGAATAAGACTTGGGAGATGATTGATCTACCAAAAGGAAAGAAAACAGTGGGTTGTAAATGGGTGTTCACCATCAAATACAACTCTGACGGATCTCTGGAAAGGTACAAAGCAAGGCTAGTAGCAAGGGGATATACTCAAACTTATGGCATTGATTACTTGGAGACATTTGCTCCAGTAGCAAAAATGAACTCCATCAGAGTATTGTTGTCCCTAGCAGCTAATCTGAACTGGCCTCTACAGCAGCTAGATGTGAAAAATGCTTTCCTTAATGGAGAGCTTGAGGAAGAAGTCTACATGGATCCCCTTCCAGGCAATAAAGAAATTGGAGAAACGAAGGTGTGCAAACTGAAGAAGTCCTTATACGGTCTCAAACAATCCCCTAGAGCTTGGTTTGATAGACTTACTCAGTATATGAAAAAACTGGGCTACGTGCAAGGGCAAGCAGATCACACTATGTTCATTAACCACTCACTAAAGGGTAAAATGACTGTTCTTATTGTGTATGTTGATGACATTATTCTTACAAGTGATGATGAGATTGAACAAGGCAGATTGAAGCAGAAATTGGCTGAGGAATTCGAGATTAAAGACCTAGGAAATTTAAAATACTTCCTAGGAATGGAAATTGCAAGATCACAACATGGTATCATGGTGTCACAGAGAAAGTATGTACTAGATCTTCTAAAGGAAACTGGGATGAGTGAATGTAAGCCAGCTGAAACTCCTATTGATCCAAATGTCAAATTTGGTGTCAAGGAAGGAAAAGAAGTTGACTGTGGACAGTTTCAGAGACTGGTGGGAAGACTCATCTATCTTTCTCATACACGACCAGATATTGATCAGTCAGTATGATCAGTCAGTTCATGCACTCTCCCAAGAATGAACATCTAGAAGCAGCGCACAGAATTTTGAGGTATTTGAAGAATACTCCAGGAAAAGGTTTGCTATTCAAGAAGACAGAGAACAAGGAGATTGCAGCCTACACTGATGCTGACTGGGCAGGATCAGTAATGGACAGGAGATCTACTTCAGGTTATTGTACCTATGTTTGGGGAAATCTGGTCACTTGGAGAAGCAAGAAACAATCAGTTGTAGCTAGAAGCAGTGCAGAGGCTGAGTTCAGGTCAATGGCACAAGGAATTTGTGAGACTATATGGCTTAGAAGGGTCTTAACAGAGTTAGAAGTGCCAATGCAATTACCCATGAAACTCTACTGTGACAACAAAGCTGCAATTAGCATTGCACACAATCCGGTCCAACATGATAGAACTAAACATGTGGAGGTTGACAGACACTTCATCAAAGAAAAGATTGAAGATGGAAGCATTTGTACACCATTTGTCCCAACCAATCTTCAAGTGGCAGACATGTTCACTAAAGGATTATTCAAGCCAAATTTTAATGTTCTTGTAAGCAAGTTAGGCATGACAGATATCTATATGCCAACTTGAGGGGAGTGTTAGTTAGAACAGGTTGTTAAAGTTAGAACAGGCTGTTAAAGTTAGAACAGGCTGTTAAAGTTAGAACAGCCTGTTAGCATGTTGTCAACAACTCAGATTTATTTGTTTATGATCCTAGCTGGTTGCTATCTACTTGTATATATTCCCTTGAAATGAATGAAGAAAATAAGTTGTGCATTCAATCAAATAAAATATGATTTTCTTGATTTATTCGTGACTGATGAATTTGGTGCGTCTTCTATCAGATTGTGTTCCGCTCTGAACCTGAGAAATTCAAGGAAATGAAGGCAGGTTGCGACGACTTCTTTAGGACGGTTGTCAAAATAGTTATGACTACTGTTGGTTGGACACAGAATTTTAAAAACTTAAGTGTGGAAGAGATGTCTGGCGAAATACGCAATTGGCAGGTAATGCTTGCTCCTCATGTGGATAATTGTCTGTTGTTCTCTATTTCTTTAGGTATGTTTCCTACATAATGAACCATAGGACGAGGCTGAGTTGGAAAAACAATTTATTAGTACAATGTCATACATTAAATTCGTATTGCAGGAGATGGCTACAGACATCATAAAGAGGTTATCAAATGAATATTCTGCATACATGGATGTAGTTCAGCCAGTCCAGACAGCTATATATGAAATGAAATTGGGATTGTCTCTGGTTCTTTCTGGTGCCTTAAGTGAAAAGTATCTGGAGGAACTTGGAAAGTTTGATATGGAGTCTGTTCTGGTACTGTCTTTCATTTCTTTTTATTTATTTTTGATAAGTGTCTTCAATCGTTTTCGTTGACCTTCATTTTCATTTATATGTTTTTACTTTTTCTGCAATGGTGGAAAGGCTTCTGTTTATGCCTTCGTGAGATTCCCAAGAGGATGTGCTGCAAAAGCTGTTTCTTTCAATGCTGACAATAAGTGCACTGAGCTTTTGCGCTATGATATTGAACTTCCAACAAACATCTCAGCCATGGATTTGGATATGCTGGATAATCTTGTCAATTATCAACGGAAAGTCAGTATTGATAGCAAGGTTTGCGACTCTTTTTTATTCTTATGATTGAGTAGTGTAAGCAATCCTCAAGTGTGTCGTAACAATAGGCATAGTATTGTAATGCCTTCCTCTTTTTGAATCTCATTCTTTGCTTATTGAGTTTAACACTGGTGTTCAATTTTGACAGGTGTCGTCCTTGCAACTGAGAACTGCAATGCATCAGACTGTTCTGGTTCGCGTGTTGCATTCTGTTGTGGATGCCCACTTCATGGATAAACAGTCCTTTAAGGTGAGAACGCTGTTACTGATTGTTGGATGTATGTACCGTTTATTATTTATCCCACATTAATATGAAGAAAATTTTATATTCTTTTCAGCTAACGGATAGGATATTTGATGAGGTAGCAAGCAACTGGATGCAAATGAAACTTCAAGTCAGAACAACCGAAGAGAATAAAACTCAACAATTTAGGTTCAAACCGCGTGCATTCAAGATAGATAATATCCTTGAGATTGACATATCATCTCTTGGTAGTTCAGCTTCAAATGAAAGTTTCTTAGAATGGAAAGAGTTCCACTCTAGTCAAGAATCTTCAGAGAATGTAAGCATACTCTGTTTTGTAGCTGTTTTCTTTCTTTTAAGCATCTAGTCATGGGGTCGTTGCCTTTGTGTATCTCTTTCCATTTGATTATCAGTCTAATGTATCTCTATCCATATAGCAGACTGCTGATGAAGAATCAGAAGCGGTCATGGACGATTGGAACTATGTAGAAGAGTCCAATTTGAATGATATGATCCGTGTTCACAATGATTTATTTGGCTCAACTGATATATATCAATCTGTAAGTATGCGATGCTACTTGTGTGGATCTTCTTTGTATGTATTAGAGGGAAGATTTAAGCTGGACAAAGTTTGTCTTTAGAACATTCAAATATTAGTTTGCTACCACTTTGGTGGCATTTAGAAATTAAATTCTAAGCCGTCCACCACGGGTGCTATAGACTGCCTTTTTAGGTGGCGCTAGCATTTACGAAGGAAAGAAAAAAAAATATTAGTTTGCTGAGGAGCTAGAGTTCATTGGGTGTATTTTTATGTGGAGGCGGAATCATTTTATTTTCTGAGACATGTTAGGTTCTGATTCCTTGATGAGGTATCTTTCTTCAGGCATGTAGTCAACTTACCCGTCTGTGATTATTAATGCCTTTTGATTTATTGGTAGTCCTACATATTAGTCTTAATATCAATTTTTAATGCATGAGCTGTATTGAGATGGGAACCTGCACATCAATATCATATAATTGTTTCCCACTTTCTTTTATGGTATGTTATATAACTATTCAGAGGTACAGTGGAGGTATGGTTTAACTAGGGGGTAGTCGATAAGTGTACTGTGCTTGTATGATGAACATAATATATGGTTCTTATCTCTCTCAGTGTGAGGAATTATTTTATGAATCCAAGATGATACTATTTATCTGCTAACATTTCAATGTTACATTTGTATGAAAGCTATCAAACTCTCAGATGTATAGCTGGTTGATAAATTGCTAATGTGGTACAGAATTCACTTTATTGTCATGCGTGGAGCGAATATTCATGCTAGGAGTTAATCTTATGTCTTATACGTATTCTCTATCTACCGACATTAAGCTTTTCCTATGTGAAAAAACTTAGATTGTTTGTTTCAGTTGTCCAAAACATTTGGAATAGATAGGGCTCATGTTTCCTTTCCCATAGACCTTAATTATTAAGCTAGATGAAGTTTAATGAATACCTGTTCCTTCCTGTTTATCTTATTTCAGCCTAACTCGCTATGTGCTAAGTTTTTGTCTCTGAACTTCCTTATGGGGCATGACATTAATTATTTGGATATTTCTGTCTCAGATGTAAAAGTTCTTTAGTAATGAACACCCTTAGAAGTGGACACACTTGTGTTTGTAAAATGCCATTCTTTGTTTTTGTTTCTCCGTATACATTATATACTCAGGATGAGTTGTTGGTAACATAACATACGTTCTCTCTCTTTCTCGCTCTAATATATATATATATTTCTCGCTCTAATATATATATATATATATTTGTTAAATACTGATCATGGTGCTTGAATTCAGCCTGGATGTTTCCATGTATCTGATGCGAGCAGATTGTCTTCCTTTACTGACTCTTACTCGCTGGGAACAAAAATGATTAGAGGTAAAGACCTGGGCAACAATTATTCTGTATGCTTTGATTTTCGTTGTTACTATGGGAAAATTGTCTGAGCTCTGTGCCATATGCTTGCAGAAATAGAAGGTTTATCATCCTCCTGTTTGGACGCAAATATTGCGCCGGAACACTTACTTCGCCTATGCTTAGAGCATGAAACAAAGTTTTGTTCACCAAATAAGTCAGCCCTAGCATACAATTTTTACAAGGTTTTGATTGTTAATATCATACTTTCTTAAAATTGCTTCTGCTTCTTTCTATTTTGGTATGCCTTATCAAGACATTCATTTCAATAAATTTCTTCTGAATGATGTATCAGGAACCAAATTTCTCTATGTTGGCTAAAATGGTGGATCCATTAGCATCTCTTAAACAGCGAATTACTCTACTTTTGAAAGAACGTGATGAATATGTTCTTCAGAGAATCTTGGATATAATTGAAATGATCTTGGCTATGCCTCTTAGCACCCCATTGGCTAAGGTAGTGTATCGTACTATCATTTTTTAGTTGTGGAGAATGGTTTTTCATATTAAGGTGGAGGAAAAAATTGATATTTTCATTTTCTCTCTCTCTCTCTCTCCGTTTCCCCTGTCATTCTCTTTTCTTTTTGGGGGATTGTGAGGTGATGGTGTCGTGATGTTTATCTTTTACTTGCGTGTTCATGATGGCTACTTTCCTTTTCTTTGAAGGCGCTCTCCAGCATAGAGTTTCTTCTTAGCAGAGTTCGGATGTTACAGGAAACTGTAGCAAAATTTCCATTATCTGGTAATTTACAGAACTTTTTCTGGATGATCATCTGATAACGTTAAATCTTACATTAGCTTATCCCTCACTGTAATCTTTTGCGCCTATTGAAAAATGTCTGCTCCCGTAGATCATTTGGACCCCATATTTGCTCTGGTGTCCTCGTGGTATAAGTTGGAGTTCGAATCTTGGCCTGCTCTGCTTGATGAAGTTGAAGATCAGTTTGAGAAGAACGCCGGAAAGGTAAACTTATTTGTCAATTTCTTGCTTGCTTGTTAGCTCAACCCGCCTCCCTGCTTGCATGATCTCTGCTCTTTCTTGTGGCTCTCTTTCTGAAAGACTTCAGAGCACTTGAACTGCTGGTATGAAATGTTGCTAGCAAACCAAAAGCTTGTTGTCACAACTATGCAGAGAAAGTCATAATAATGCTGTGATCTGTGAGTCCAGTGACAATTATGTAACCCTTTCAAGTTGAAAAATTTTTGAAGGCAATTATGAAGTCTGATGATGTCCACAGTGTATTGTTTTTAACTCAGGTCTGCCAGACTAACAATGCATATAACCAAAACAATTCACCTCCACGGTTTGTATCCAAACTTCAGTATGAGCTTCTGATCAAAATAAATCTAATGATAGAATTTGCATGGACTTATAGGTAGTGAAATGTCGTGGACACTCTCCTGAATTTGAATTCTACCATAAGGTCTAAATTTGAGCCGTCAAAATGGGCTTGGCCCGTGAGGCTAGCCCAATCCAGCCTGCTACTTGGGTAGGGTTGGGAATTTTTAACCCATTTAAAACTGAGGCTCATAAGCCCGGCCCAAGTCAGCCCGCTGGACCTTGAGACTTGATCGAGGCTGGCCTAGGCCGGCCCGTTGGCAAAAATTAATTAAATTTATATTTAATATTTAAAAAAAGTAAAAAGTAAAAGAAGTATTAACTATAATCCCCATTCCGCAACCTTAGATTGCTCATTTACCCTTCCATATCAACTAGAATTTAGATGTTTGATATGCATGTAGTATGATAAAATTAGTTTTTCTTTTGTCTACTAACAACAAACTAGGAAAAGTTTAAGTCGCCAATAATAATTTTTTTTCAAAAGAAATTTACTTTTAATTGTCCAATGATCAGTTTGGTAACTTTAATATATTATTAATAATTAAATTGTTCTTCAGCATAGAAAAAGGTAAAGCTTTAATACCCAAAGGAAATTGACAACACTAGCAAATTTCATGAATTTTAAAAACTTTATGGACTATAATGATGAAATTAGCAAATGATGTTAAACCTAAATTAAAAAACCTCAACATATAAACTTATTGTAGCAATCCCTAAACCTGAGGAAAGTGAAAGAAAAGTATTAAAAAAAATATTCATGTAACGTTAAAAAAGAAAAGCTAGAGATATAGAGAATTTGCATTTTCAATTATGAGATTCATTGTCAAATATCAAGATTCTTGTACGCTCTAAACTAACAAAACTTGTTCATATGATTAAGAGACTATGTCACTAAGAAATATTTAAAAATTTGAAAAAATTTGTTTTCTACAAATGTTGATGGGCTGGCCCGCCCTAGCCCTCGACCCTCTTAGGACTGGGTTGGGCTGGCTATTTTAAGGCCCATTTAGATGCGGGCCGGGCGGCCCTAGCCCACCAAATTTAAAAAGCCGCGAGGCCTGGAGTGGCCCATTTTGACAGCTCTATGTCTAATATTATAGTAGCCAAAACTATTTTCTTGGATGGATGAGGTAACAATCAATGCAATAAAAAACCATATGTTGTAGTCATATGATTTAAGTTATGAATGAAATTCGTTGTCACTTATTTCAATCTCTATTACCACCGGTGGCGGACCCAGAATTTTATATAAGCGGGTTCAAATTAACATGACAATAGTAGATATAAAATCAACATTAGGCATAGCAAGCAAGATAGCTACTTTTTTTTTTCTTTTCATCCTCCACCTCAAAATGAAGTCACATTTTTAAGTCGACGCTCTTTCATTTTCTCAATAAAACAATTGTGGAATCTATTTAATTTTATCATTGAGATAATTGATTTACTTAGTTTGACAAATTTTGCTTTAAAATTTTTAAGCTTGGTTGCAAATTAAAAGTATATTAAACTCTGCAACATATAACAAAATGTGAATTCCTTTCCTTGTTACATAACAAAGACATTGACAAATTTTGCTTTAAAATTTTTGAGCTTGGCTAACAAATTAGAAGTATATTAAACTCTACAATAACAAGATCTGAATTCCTTTCCTTGTTACATAACAAAGACAGTTATTTTTACTAGAAAAAAAATCATAACTTAAGAGTTGTGAAATAAACTAAACTAATACAAATAATTGGATAAAGGAACTTATAAGCCAAATAATAATAATAATAATAAAGACAATATAGAAAAAATAAACGTTTCAATATATAGACCAAATTAAAAATAACTAGTAAATCATTTGAACAAATTTTCTTGCATGTTTTACTGGGAATCAGTGAGAGAAAACAAATTAACTTTGAATTAATTTTTTAGTACTTGAAGAAAATAAGCTGTGTGCCATTCAACATTAACACCAAAAACAGTCCAAAAGAGAGGAAAAAAGTGTCGCTAATGGATCAAACACTGAACCTTCCGGTAATATTGTACCCACTTGACCATCACTGCACAATGACTTTGATGTCAAAGCGGGTTCAATTTTATTTATATCTGAAAAGTTGTTCAGTTTTAGATGACATTTATATCTATACGCGGTATAATTTTTCGACAAAGCGGTTTCATATGAACCCTCATGACACCATGTGGGTCTGCCCCTGATCACCACCCCCCTTTTTAGAACTAACTTGGTGGACAGAGTTACCCGGTAATCTGTGCTGGTGGGAGGTAGCAGGTTTCTGAAAAAATTAGTGGAGGTGCACGCAAGTTTGGGCCCGGGCGCTTTCTTTATCTGAAAAAAGAACTAGCTTGAATATGAAGTGTTTAGGTTGTTGAAAATCAAGACCTATAGCAACCTCCAACTCAAAGAGGGAATTTCGATTTTCTGAAGTTTCTGTATTGGTATCTATTAAGAAATTATTTCTCCTAAGTCTTTGAAGGCAATTGGAATCCACTTTGTTCTCTTTTATTTTTGATTGTCTTGTGCAGTGTCAGTAGTTATCAGAAAGACCTTCTTATTTAAGTTTGTTGGCTTAAACACATCTGATTTTAACCTAACCGGTTAGGTTTACAGGCCATTCTTGTTCATAGTGGTTGAGAGAGTCCTCTTCTTGCCAATAGGTCAAGAGTTCGAGGCTGGTAGGCTGCCAAACAAACAAAATAAATATATGTATATATGACCTAACCGTTAGGTCAGAGCACATCATGGTGCTTGTAGGCAAGTGAACTTCATCTGTAGTAAACCTTTTGGTGGGCTTATGATCTCTTTATCTGTGCATCTACGTTTCTTAATTCTTCCCACAGTTGCAGAGTCTTCTGGTGTTATCAAATTGCAGTATTTGCAGTTGATATTGTTGGATTACTTTTTCCGCGGACAATATGTTGATTTTAACCCTCAAACTGCAGTTGTGGTTTCCACTATATTCAGTCCTTCAACGTGGGCAGTGTGGTGAGACTGTTGAATACAACCTATCTACAATTAGCAGGCATGTACTCTCTTAGTTTTATCTCAAAATTCATTACCTTTTCTTAGCTAATACTTGTCAAACATTCAGCCTGAAGGAGTTTACTGAGATGTCCAGCATCGGTGAGTTTAAGAAGCGCCTTCAACTCCTGCTCGCTTTTCATGGGCATATTAGTACTGGTTTAAGGAATGGAACCTATTCGAGGTAGAGAAATTTGTTTTCTTCCATGTATTTGAGTGTGCTTAGATTCTGTAATTTCAAGCTGATATATGGTACGATGAAACATGGTTATCATGCACAATCTGTGTACTTCTCTGTATATGAAGAGTTGAAAATGCTGATTGGGTAAACATTGTGCAGCCTTCATCTGGAGGAAACTATTAAAATCCTCTACAATAGCTTTGGCTTCTATGCTCAATTCTTGCCAATGTGAGTTCTCTACTGCTGCATTAGGAAAGTTGATATTACACTTAAAGCTCTTTTCTATCATGTCTAGTTAAAGTGATATTTCTTGTTTCACTAACTTTTCCTCTGTCTTTCTCTTGGGCAAGGATTTTGGAGCACATTGGAACTAAAAGAAGGAAGATTGAGGAAGAGGTCAATGAGCTTGTTAAGCTATGCAGATGGGAACGCCTTGAAGATTACTTGAGCATAGAAAGCTCCAGGAGAACCAGGCAGAAGCTCAAAAAGATCATGCAGAAATACACTGTGAGTCGTACTATTTTTATTGACTCATCTTAAAGTTGAATTGTTGATATGGGAGTCGTCTCTACATTTGTTGCTTCACTATTGGGACTAGAATAAACCTTTTAAAGGATGTCCTTCTGGCTTGAGTTTAGATAGCTTTGCCTGAGGATTTCCTATTGTGTCATGAAAATTTAGTAGTTAGCGCTTAACTCAGGTGTTCCGTTCTGTTCTTATTGCCTCTCTTTTCCACTTTCTATTTGTACATTCAATTGAGCACCCATTACTCAGATTTTGTACTTAACTATCTTGCACTTTAAAATCTACTTTTGTGGTAGACTATGATGTCAATTTTCTGCGACGCTGCTATGCAACTAAACTTAACTTTCTAACTATTTATTGCTAACGTTTTTTTTGGGTATTCAATTTTTTTAATTTTATTTTTGAGCTTGTGTACATGGAATACAATTGCCAAATCAAATTATCTCAACATTATAAAGCAACTACCTGTGGTATGGTTGCCAATTAAAATAACTAATCTTATGTAAATATTTCTCATGCGTTTTGCTTTATTTATGTAGGACCTGCTTCAGCAACCTGTTATGCTTTTTATCAATCAAGAAGCAACAGAAAGTGGGATACACCCTCAAAGTAATGATCCTAGTCTCTTGGTTGATTCTTTTGAAAGGAGCAGGGGTCTTCTAAATATTGTCCTCGATCAGAAGCAGTCAGAAGTGGACAGGTGGTCTTGACTCCGTATTGATGTCTATTAATTAGTTTCTTTGACTCTTATTAACTTCCTTCTTTTCAACAACAGCCCTTCATGGTTTTCTGATTGGTGGAAGAAAGTAGAGAATGTCGTACAAGGTTTACACCTCGACGTATCAAGAGATACTGATCTGTCTAGGATCATAGAAGGTTTATTCTCTTCTTTTCCTTAAGTGTATTGGTTCAGGCATAGCATTCCCTATTTCCTTTTGTTGAAGATTCTGAAAGTTGCATACTTCAAAATAAATCCAGGGGTTGCAGGTGTAATCAAGGATGGTGAGTGCTTCAAGTCCTCATGCCTGTTATACCTGGATGAGTGGAAGCAACTCAGGCAAACAATTGACAAAATATGTAGTACTATTATTGACTGCGTAGATGTTTGGGCCGATGCAAGCAAGAAAATGGGGAAGAGAAGAGTATTCTCAGATCTTCTGAAGCTGTTGGATAGCTGTGGTCTATCAAAGCACAGAGCCTTGTTTATGGAGGTAAATATAATTTGGTCCACGGTCTTCCGAAATGTTCCTGTCCTTACTCACCATCATTTCTTCATCCAAGTCTTTTTTTTTTCATGACCTTGAACAGGATCATCCAAGTATTCATTTCGACTGAAATTCTTCTTTGCTGTAAATTTTCATTTCGAGCTTTTGATCTCTTATAGATCTTGTTCTGATATCCTTTTCATTGTGTACAGGCGCAATGGAGAGACAATATATTAATGTGCTGGTTCCTCCAGCCATCTTATGATGTTCAACATCTCCTGCTAACACAAGGTCTTCCAGCCTCTAGAGATTCTGAAGTTAGTAGCAGACAGCTGCAGAGTTTACTAGATGAGAGTTTGGAAACCAAGTGGAAAACAGCCAACCTGTACTATTTTAAGAGCATAAACTCAGTGCATGTTTTGCAGCAAATATGCCTGAATTTCCATAAGGATTTTACTCTTGAGCAGGTAACATAGTTAAGATGTTACTCAAAAAATGAGACTTTCATGTCAATTCTACTATCTTGCTTGAAGGAGGATAGTTGTGATAGGTTGAAGCCAACATACACAAAATATCTAACTATGATGTATCCTGACTGCTGAAGTACCTAAATAGTGTGTAATGGATTCAGCGTATTCATAAAGCTGATTACAGCTAATTTGGACTGAGCTGTTGTTGAATTTAATGATGTCAAACCCCATGTAAAACCCCATGTAAAACATTCCCTTCTTATAATTTACGTGCTCGTTTTGTTGTTTGTTTGCTTTGAGTTATTTTGTTTTAGCATTTGTACCTTATTCTTCGTTATAGTCTCACTATCTTGTAATGCAGGTTAATAAGTCAGGATCTTACATTGACCACCTCACTAGCATTCAACAAGAGCAGCGGGAGGTCGCTTATGCTTTTTCTCAGCGACTCAAATGTTTGAAAGAATTGTTATTGCCTTTAGCAACCTTAACTACTGGTGATATCCCTTTAACGAATGTGAGAAGTGATCGGTCATTTGCCAAAAATCAGTACAGCATATATGAATGTCTATGGCAACAGAAGGTACGCTAACTTGTTTGTCTGAGTTTAAATTCCCTCTCTCTTCTCATTTTGATGGGTAATTAAAATTTTATTTTTAATTTTGCAGCAACTTTTTGATAATTTGTATGGCATGTTGTATGAAGAGCGCTTGTTTGTACAAACTGTTGAAGATAGCCATTTGAATACTTGTTCAAGTGTTAAAGACAGCACAATGCAGATTCGCCTTTTCATTGAGAAACACTTGCCCGTTGTTAAGGAATCTAAGGTTTCAGACTCTTTTATTTGTCCCTTGTAAAACAGATTTCTGTCCATTCTGGTTCTTAATACACTCGGGCATGCTGTACAGATGTCAGTTGCACTAACTAGTTATGGGAATATATGGCAGGATTTGTTGGATGGTCATCTTATTGGCTTTCATGGAGTTAGAAGAACGGAAGAAAATGCATTACATCCTATTGCCATCACGAAGCACATGGAGCAGTTGGTATATAAGAATTTTGATTTAGTCAAAGAATTTGAGGTTGACTATCGTGCTTTCAATCGGCGAGATGGAGCTGGAGCAGCTGTTAAGGATATCCTGCTTGGGCACTTTGAGGAGATATTAGACAAGGTCTCACAATGCTCTATGCTTTACTGACAGTAACTTCTAAACAGTTGGAGAATCATAAACTGATTTTGCTGACAAGTCATCAAATAATTCTTAAGTGTTTAATGTTGATATTTAGATTAAAGTTACATATATTACTTGCTGCAAATTCCAATGACCGGAACTTTTAAACTTTCAGACCAACTTCATACATAATCAATTTAAAGCAAGAAACACATTTGAAGATAGGGCCCAAGATTCCATCCAATATACGGGAGATATCGCTGGACTTCAAGCTGAATTTTATAATACCTTGGAGAATACATATAGAGCTATCATGAACACTTTGAATGGTCTTGTGCCTTTGACGAATGGTCGTGTTCCTCCTGATGAAGAGAATATCAATGCATGGAAAATTCTCCTTGAGTCAGCAACAAGGCATCTACAATCAGATCTTAGTGATCAAATGGTGAAGATTATTCATCTAGGGGTAAGTAATATACGATCTTATTCACTCTATATGTCAGGTACGAATACCAGCTTCCAATTCTGATTCTCTCATTTTTATTCAGGGAGAGTTATTGAATTATTACAGCACTGGAAATGCGAGTTCCTATTCGGTTGTCAGGGCACATGTAGAAAATCTGTATTCATTGTTGGATGTGATCATTGCCTTTGGCGATGGTCTTCTGCATGATTTTCTTATCATGCATAGAATGGTAAGTTTTGCCTGATTGTCCTGTCCTGGTTCTGGTTCTGTTTGTTTTGTGCTTAATGTTAATACATGGTGTGCTTCTTCCGAATTTTCTTCCCATAGCACCCTTTTAGGAAAATCTGTATTCGTTCTTTGATGTTATGTCTGCCTTATATGATGGTCTTCTGCATGATTTTCTTGTCATGCATAGGATGATAATGTTCTTTGCAGAGGCCTGTCCTTGTTCTTGGTTATCTGCTTGTGTGTGCTTATATTTTTGCTTGTTACATATATGGGCTGTTTCTTCCGATCAATTTTCCTTCCATAGCCCAGCCCCCCAAACACACACACACACACAAAAAAAAAAGCCTTTTTCTCTTCCTTTACTAGAGTTAATTTTTTACCTCACTTAATAAAAGAGTAATTTGGTAGCCTGATCGAATTAGGAACTTCATGGCCAGATTGACTGGTTCATGTAGGGGTGTTCAATCAATGTTGATGTTGGATTAGATGCAGTCAAGAGCAGGGATTTGTTAAACTGCAATACTCTGAGGGTGTGCACTTCTCCTTTTTCTTTAAGAAATCCTTGTGAGTTGAGTACTGATAAAAGAAATAAGAAAAATACTAAAGATCTGAATCTATCAGAAGATTCATCCTCTTGCTTTAATTAGGGCTGCTTTGCATATTGTTTTCGTTGAGTTTCTTCTTCTATAAAAGCCTCAACCTTTCTTAAAATACTTATATGCCAATAAAAGAATTAGGAGGTAATATGGGTATATGTGTTATTAAGAATGAGTTCAAAGTAGAGATGAGTATCTAAAGCTTAAACTACTACATAGGAAAGAAAGATATGTCTAGTCTGTCTTAGTGTTGTCCAATTGGTGTTAGTTTCGGAGTCTGGTATGCCTCAAAAAGACAGTATAATATTGTCATCCATTCAGATATACCTTTATAAGGATTTCAATCGGTTACAACTAACAAGGTAATAAAGTATCGATGGTACCGTGCGCAAGTAGTAAGAATGTGTTACTATATATATGCTATGGTTATGAGAACTTAGCATATCAGTGAAGAGAAAAAATGACTTTTTGAAATGGGGAGTTCCTCTGTTATGTAAGATAGCTAGGTTGACTTTCACCAAGTGGGACTGGATTATTTATCAAGAACACGCACATCCAATTAGGCAGCTGGACTAGTTTACTAATAAAATCAGTTTTACGCATTCTGGTTCAGACACTTTTCTGGACTAGAAGACATTAGCGAAGACTGTATCTGCAAGCCTACTTTTGTTTTGATATGTACTTTGCTTCGCAAATCATTATTAGTAAACTTTTCTCAATGATTTTGACAGCTATCTGTGATGACCCATGTGCTGGCAAACGTTTTTACTTCGCTCTTTGCTAAAGGCTTTGGTACAAAAGAAGAGGACACAAATGATGCCAGCCAGGAATTAGTTCAAGATCAAAGTGGAACAGGTATGGGTGAGGGTAGTGGAATGAACGATGTCAGCGACCAGATAAATGATGAAGATCAGCTTATTGGCACTTCCGCTGATGTAAGAAATGACAAGCATACCAATTATCTCTTGCTTTCTTTTTTCTCCCTTTTTTCCAATCTGTTTCTCTTTAATTTACAATAAAAGCAATGGTATGGATCACACCTTCTTGGTTCTGCTTTTGTAGAGAGATGAAGAAAGTACTCTTGGTGAGGCTCCAAGTAAAACTGACAAAGGAATTGAGATGGTGCAAGATTTTGCTGCTGATACCTATAGCGTAAGTGAGGATTCTGCGGATGATGAAGGCAATGATGAAAATGAAAAACTGGAATCTGCTATGGGGGAGACTGGTGATCGGGGTGAAGTAGCTGATGAGAAACTATGGGACAAGGGTGATGATAATCCCAGTACCATGGATGAAAAGTATGAGAGTGGTCCATCAGTAAAAGACAGCGGTATCAACAGAGAGCTTCGAGCAAAAGATGATGCTGATGAAGCTGCTGATGAAGCAGGAGAACTCAATCCCGACATATCAGAGGAGCAAGCTGATGAAAATGGCAATGATGAAACTTGCGAAGGGATGGAAGACATAAATATGGACAAAGAGGATGCATATGCAGATCCTACTGGATTGAAGCCTGACGAACATGATCAAGGTCCTGAAGAGGATTGTAATATGGCTGAACCAGAGATTGCTGAACCAATGGTGGAAGATGATTTAAACCAGCAAGGTGACCCTGCCGAGGAAAACAATGAGGGGGGTGAAACAGCTGATTCAGATGCAACTTTTGATGAGGCGGACCCAGAGCATTTGGATGAAAATCCTGGAGGAGCTGATGAAGAAGGTGATCATGCAGATGACACGAAAAAGGAACCAGCAGCACAAAATAGAGAGATCCTGCAGTCGGACACTTCTCATTCTGTGGGTGATAATGTCCCAACTGCTGTGTCTGCATCTGAGCCTAGAGGTGAATATAGTCTAGCAAATTTGAAAGATGCAGCTCCTGAAGCGAAGGGATCTGATGTTGGTGGGCCTCAACATGACCTTGCTCCCATGAGAGGTTTGCCTGATGCCTCTATGGTTGAAATCATGGCTTCTGATTCTTCAAATGGCCAAAAGCTGGGCAGTGATCAACCTGATAATCCTTTACCTCCAGCTGATTCATCGCATCAACGGATTCAGCCCAATCCTTGTCGTAGTGTGGGTGATGCCCTCGAGGGATGGAAAGATAGAGTCAAAGTCTCACTTGACCTACAGGAGAGCGAAGCTCCAGATGATATGGCTGCTGAAAATGCAAATGAATATTCATATACTGCTGAATTTGAAAAGGGAACAGCTCAAGCGCTTGGGCCAGCAACTGCTGATCAAGTAGACAAAAATGTACATGGAAATGATCTTGAAGGGGAAAATGCAACTACAGAGAGTAAAGATGACATTTCTGAAATGGAGATTGAGAGGCAGCTGTCTGAAGCACATACTATTAGTAATTCCGCTTTAAGTTTCTGCAATGACAAGGGCAAGCAATCAGAGATAATGGACACTGGGGAGCAACCTCAATCACCATCAGAAGTTGATGCTAGAGATGATACTGGTGTCACTAGTTTGTCTCAGAGTTTGGTCTCCGTGAAGAGGACCTTTCTGGTGGAGGACATAAATCGGCTTAGCGAGCTCTCGGTAGATGATGATGACCTAGGCAAGGCCCGTAACCTTGAAGAGGTATCTGATGAGATGAGAAAGAATGCTGCAACTCTCTGGAAAAATTATGAACTTCGCACTACGAGGTTGTCCCAGGAGTTGGCTGAACAGTTGCGTTTGGTAATGGAGCCGACTTTAGCTAGCAAGCTCCAGGGAGATTACAAGACCGGGAAAAGAATTAACATGAAGAAGGTAATCTTTAGTTATTCATATTTCCTTTTTATTGTAAGGAATAATATTCTAATCTTGTACTATCTATTGCCAGGTAATTCCATACATAGCAAGTCATTACCGTAAAGATAAGATATGGCTAAGGAGAACTCGGCCTAACAAACGGAACTACCAAGTGGTTATTGCTGTGGATGACTCCCGCAGCATGTCTGAGAGTGGTTGTGGACATTTAGCCATTGAAGCATTGGTGACTGTTTGCCGTGCAATGTCTCAGTTAGAAATAGGACAGCTGTCAGTTGCCAGCTTTGGTAAGAAGGGAAACATTCGCATATTGCATGATTTTGATCAGTCATTCACTGGAGAGGCTGGTATTAAGGTTCGTCTATATTCACACATACATGCTTCTCCCTGCTATTGTTTGAGTTATTTTGATGAAATTTGAGCGATATATTCTGATGTTTTCCTTATATACAGATGATCTCTAGTTTGTCCTTTAAGCAAGAAAACACAATAGCAGAGGAACCCATGGTTGATCTTTTGAAGTACTTGAATGACATGCTCGATATCGCTGCTGTTAATGCACGGCTACCATCTGGGCACAATCCGCTAGAGCAGCTCGTTTTGATAATAGCTGACGGCTGGTTTCATGAGAAGGTAAATTTCTTTGCTCACGTGTCGGTGAAGTTGCTATCTTTCTTATACTCATTTTATTTTACTTTTACTCTAGGAGAACATGAAACGCTATGTCAGAGATCTCTTGAGCAAAAAGCGAATGGTCGCGTTTCTTGTGGTAGATAGCCTACAGAAATCCATATTGGACCTTGAGGTAACCACTGTTTTTTTTTTCATTAGGTCCTTGATCTTGTAAGCAACCCCTACTTCCAACCGAGAGGTTATGAGTTCGAGTCTCCCCAAGAGCAAGGTGGGAAGTTCTTGGAGGGAAGGATACCGGGGGTCTATTTGGAAATAACCTCTCTACCCCAGGGAAGGGGTAAGGTCTGCGTACACACTACCCTCCCCAGATCCCATTAAGTGGGATTATACTGGGTTGTTGTTGTTGTTGTCCTTGATCTTGTTTGTTTCATGGTTTTGAAATAAGAAAAGTTCCCCAGCGTGATTGGTTCTTTGACCCTTTTCCAGGAAGCGACCTTTCAGGGTGGAGAAGTTAAGCTTACAAAGTATTTAGATTCGTTCCCATTCCCATACTATGTTGTGCTCAAAAACATTGAAGCACTTCCTAGGACGCTTGCTGATTTGTTAAGACAGGTGACTGTAATACAATATTGAAGCACTTCCTTTCATTTTGAGATTTCTTTTACAATTTCTGAATTATTGTTTGTTAACGTGAGTAATGATCATGATCTTTGTTTTCCTTCACGCAGTGGTTTGAGCTTATGCAACAGTCGAGGGAATAGGTTTTGCTTATATAACACATGATTCCTGTGAGAACCCCGAGATATATACATGTACAAGTGTACAGACAGATACATGTATATAGGAGAAGCTTGGTGAATCACATCCTCGCAATCTGTCTCCTTATGGGATAACATACTGTGCAGCTTTCTTGGCTTGAGCTTTCTTTTCTCACTGGAGGGTGTGCGAGTTTAGGCGGTGGGTTGGGAGGGGAGTTTCTGTTTGCAGCTGACGCACTGTATAGCTCTGTAAAGGGAAAATGTCCTCTTCCTACTTTACTGTCATGTTGTAACTATGGACGTTTACCTTATAGTGCAAAGGTTTAATATTGCAATCTTCATGTTCCAATCGATTTTGTGGGTTGCAATTTAGTGATAAACAATGTGGTGTATTTCGTCCTATTTTCTCCATCGATATAGCTTACAAAATCAAAGGACTTCCAGATTTTAGCAAATTCATTCATGTAAATGTTTTTGCTAGACTTATTGCCGCGGGATTGAACTTTGACAAACATGCGAAGGTTGCTCGTAAAGTGAACTAAAATTGAGTGTCGAAGTAGACTTGGTCCCAGCTCTATAGCTCATGAAAGATTATCGAGCTTTATCATTATATACTTGAACAACAAAAGTATACTTGAACAACAAAATCAAACATGCTCTAAGGTCCCAACTGTAATTTGAAAAGAAATATCTTTCTTTTTGGGCAAATACATACACAACCCATTAAACTTGGCTCAGTTTTTCATTTTGGCATTCTAACTAACTCTTGCTCTATTTTGGCCCTTCAGTTTCATTTTTTTTGTTCCACTTTGACACAAAAGCCGATTCCATTAAAAGAAAGTAGCAGGTGTATTCACACAAATCTGATGTGTAATTATATCCAATCAAATATTGTCATTTCAGCCATGTCATACGGGTCATGTACTATATCTGAACCCGTACCCGACCCACAACAACCACTTCATCCCTAAACCCTATATCCGAACCTGACCTACCACATCTAGTAAAAATGGAAAAAATTCAAAAATAGCCAGATTTACCACTGGTCGTTGAAAAATAGCCAAGTTTCAAAAGTCATCAAAATTTAGCCACTTTAATATGAGCGAAAACACTGTTCAAAATCTGAAAAAATATGCCCGCAAATTTTACTGGAGTTCCCGCTCCTGTAAATTCTATGGGAGTTTCAGGATAACTATGCTGGAACTCCCGCAAATTTTACTGGAGTTCAAGCATAATTATGCTGGAACTCCCGCAAATTTTACGGGAGTTCCAGCAGTATAATTGTCCAGTATAATATACTGGAGTTTGGAGCACTAGTGCTCCAGTCTCCCGCAAATTTTACAGGAGTTAGCAAATTATACAGGTCCAGCATAATATACTGAAGTTCGTACACAAATGCACTAGAACTCCCGTATATTATACTGGATCGGTCCCTGTTGCAGCAAACTAGTAGCTATTTTTCATTGACTTCGTAAACCGTGGCCTATTCCAACATGCGGTAACCTTCGATTTTTGATAGTTTCGTCATGATCTGAAGACGTGATTGAGATTTTCATCAAGTATTTTTTTCTGGCCGTTGATTTTCACCAACTATTTCACCAACCCGTCGATTTTGTTCCATTTTTTCTTGTTGTTGGCCTTAGAAGTAACGAATGTTGTGGTTCTTGTCCTGGTAAGTATCGACTTTTCAATGCATTACTGTTTTTGGGCCCTATTTTGTTGTCTAGGTATATTGGGAAATTGATACAAAAGCTAGGTTTTGTATTTTTGAAAACAATATGTGTATAATACTGTTGGTAATCATCTCTTTCTTCTTTTTCATATCAGATTAAAATAAAAAAAATGGCCGAGGATTATATTATTGTCCGTTTCCACCATGGCGGAACTTTTATCAAAGCGCCTGACCCGAAATACATTGGTGAGAGAGAAGTGAAGGTAACTCCTATTGACAAGGACCACTTTTCTGTTGTCGAGTTGATTAATTATTCAAAGAATATGGGGCACGAAACTGTTGGGGGAATCTATGTATTTAACTCTAATACCAATAGTTTTGTTCTGTCGGAAAATGACAACCAGATTTTAAATATTGTATCTCAGCTTAAACATGGTGCTTTTCTTGATATGTTTATTAGTCATGTTGGTTTGCTGGAAGAAGGGGCCCCATTTGGCTTAACAATTCAATAAATAAGGGGTCTAGGGCAACATTTGACGGCTTAGATAGTATAATGTTGAACAAACTGCTGTAGAAAACCAACATCTCATTGAACAGATAGAAAACAACACATATTTGACTAGAGAGGAAGAAAACTCGAATCTAGGAGATGACAATACTATTCTGCCTTCAGATCTGGAGAGTAGTGAATCTGAATCAGATGCTATACCTGAGGAAGATGATAGAGAGTTAGATGATGAGTGTAGAGCCTTAAGGCAAGAAAGAAGAAGAAAAAACAATCAAAACCCAAAGAAAACGAGGAAGAATCCTACTGCCATACCAGAAGTTGAGTTAGGAGAGGGAGGAGTAGACAAATGGTTTGATGACATTGATAGGCCAAACAAAAAAGACAAGTATGCTGGAAGATTAGGGGGATGAGGACTACTACAGTAGTTTAGATATTGAAAGTGATGATAATAGAGATGAGTTGGATGTTCTAGCTGGAAGGGGTGTTGACTTACCAGCTGGAAGGAAGAGCAAAAAATTAAGGTTTGACACAGATTGTAAAATAACTATATTTGAGCTTGGTATGGTCTTTGAGAATGCTATGCAATTTAGGAAAGCAGTGCAATCTTATGTTATAGAGTACAAAGTTCAGCATAAACTTAATCCCAGTGAGAAGCACATGATTAGAGTAAAGTGTAAAAGTGAAGGGCTGTGTACATGGGAGCTATATGTAAGTACTGACAAAGATTCTAGGGACTTTATTGTGAAGAAATACCAACCAATTCACAAGTGCACTACCAAAAACAAAAATAAGTTGTGCACTTCCAATTATATTGCACATAAATACAAAGACACGATCATATCCCAACCAGATATAAAACTTTGGAAAATTAAGGAGTGTGTTAGGGATCAAGATGGGTTATATGTGGGAAGGACTATCTGTTATAGAGCCTAACTGTATGGTACTCAAGCAGTTCATGGGGGACTGGAAGTTGAAATTCTCTAGGTTCTGTGACTATGTTGATATCATTAAAAGCACAAATTCTGGAAGTTCTTGTTGGATCAGGATAGATAAAGATACTAAATCTGGAAAGAACTTGTTTGTGTATTTTTCTGTGTGTTTTGATGCTCTTAAAAGAGGGTTGTTAGAAGGTTGTAGGAAAACTATTAGATTTGATGGATGCTTCTTGAAGGGGTTATGTAAAGGTGAGTTGATAGTAGCTGTTCATAAAAATGACAATAATCAAATGTTTCCTATAGCTTGGGTTGTTGTTGACCAGGAGACAAAACACTCTTAGACTTGGTTCATTGAAAATTTGATTTCAGACTTGGACTTAGGAGATGGAGTCAGCTTAGCAGTTATGTCAGATATGCAAAATGTATTCTCTTTTAAATAATCTGTTTCTATTTGTATAATATAATGTTTCTACATTTTTTTGTTGCATTAAATTGTTATTTGTTGTTTTGTAGGGTCTGGTTCCAAAAGAAATATGGAAAGTTATTAAAGAATGGGGTGAAAATGACTTGCTCAAAGTGTCATCAATTGGGCAACAACAGAACTTCTTGCAAACCAGTGGTAATTGTTATTTCATGCTGTTTTATTTTCATAGATTTTAATGTATAATTGACTATGTTTTGTTGTTTTATAGCCTGGATCTACTTCCAATCACCAAGTCAACCAACTCAACATTCTCAACCAATCCCACCAGCTCCAAGTAGATCACTTCAAACTAGCAATCCGGTATACCTTCTGAAAAGAAGTAGCCAAAATCAGTCTACTTGTATAGGCAGGGGACGGGGTAGAGGTGTGGGACTTTAAAGGCCAAGGCCAACAGCATGTTTTGGAGTATATATAGACATTAAGAGTGAAAGAACAGTTATCGATATAAGCTTGAACTTGTATTACTTTGCTATGACTTTTATCAATTTAGTAGTGACTGATTGATATCATTTTGCAGCCCGGTATACCTTCTGAGAGAGTGATAACACCCGGAACTTACAAAGATACATCTGCAAAAAATGTAGATCTTGGATTTAAGCCTCGTGGCCTCAAATGGAAGGGGAAAAATGCAGTAACAACTTCTCAACTGCAGCAGATGCGAGCAACGAGGAATATCGGGTCTTCTCAACAAAGTGGAAGCAACAAGTAGTGTCTTCTGATAAAAACTTATTTTTCACCATGTGAGGTGTTATATTTTTGGCTTTGGACAGCTTTGTTAAGTCTGCAAGTTCCAAAACCAGTTGGCTTTTGGCAACTTTGTGAAGTGTTATGTTTTTTGTGTTAAGTTTGCAAGTTGCAAACATAGTTGGGCTTTTGGTTTTGCCAATATTCATGGACTTACATTTATACGTTTTGCTAATATTCATGTCTTTTGGCTTTTGGTTTTGCCAATGTTATACGTTACTCCCCAGTTTTGTTGACTTGTCATTTTCTGTTAGATGAAGGAGTATCAGCTGCAGTTTTGTTATGAACCTGAAGTTGAAATTGATGTGAATTAAATTAAATTGTTACTTTGTAAGTTGTAAAGCTTTTGACTTGTCTTGTTGTGCTGACTGGAGAAGTGGGGGTATGTATCTACCGAATAGTTCACAAAATTGTATTTCCAAAATTCAATAGAAAAGCCATAGCAAAGTACTTCTGGTTTTGTTTTAAAGAATTGAAAAGCCATAGCAAAATATGACTCAAATTACATAAAAATCGGGAAAATTTAACATAGTTTGTCTAATTTATACCTATAAAAATGACGATCCAAATTTTTTGGTGTCCATGATACTTTCAGTTCAACTTGAAATCCACATCTACAATATTCATTCCATTGTGAGAAAAAAAATTTCTTTGAGACATTGAGAGTGAAGATGGGGCAAAGTAAATATGAAGGAAAATAATGAAGATGAAATGTTGGGGAAGAAAGATGGGAGATTAAATATGTGGTCAACATATATGTTGTTACCATTGGAGATGGAAATTAGGCTGAAAATGGTCCCTCACGCGCCTAAAGGGTGAGGCAAATCACACACTAAATCTAGCCAGCTTTTGTGTTAGAGTGGAAAAAACAAATGGAGTTGGAAGGCCAAAATGGAACAAGAGTTAGTTAGAGTTCCAAAATAAAAAATCGGGCCAAGTTTAATGGGCTGTGTATGTATTTGGCCTTTCTTTTTTGTTTCACCTTTAATTTCGTGATGTTATTCATGGGATCTTCATCCACGTTATTTAGTCCTTTCTAGAATTCCCTACAGTATGTTCTTGTAAATCATGGCCAATGTTTCTGAGGTTGAGACTGAAAACGTTGGCTGAGGTTTTTTTGGGGTGTGTGTGGAAAAGTTGATAGATAACTCACCCTTATAAAAATCTCCTCTGGTTTCATAAACTTGAAAGTAGCATATAATTTGGGGAAGTGCACAGTTAGCCACTATTTAAAGATATCTTTACTCTTTATCCATGATTTAGGATGTATTTACTTTTTAGCCAGTGCTTAATAATCTTTTACCTGTCCGAATGAGAATATCCCCTGTGTTAGACACGAGTGCTGTGTAAATAGTAAGGACATGGTGTCCTTAACTTCATGAATGCTGTGTAAATATTAAGGACATGATGTCCTTAACTTCATGAATGTTGTGTAAAATATTAAGGACATGGTGTCCTTAACTTCATGAATGTTGTGTAAATATTAAGGACTACTTGTCCTTAGTTTTTGAACTTGTAACTCTAAGTTTAGGACTACATGTCCTTAAGTTTTGAACTTGGAACTCGAAGTTCAGGACTACCTGTCCTTAATTTATGTGCATGTAACTCTAAGTTAAAGACTGTTTGTCCTTAATTTCTATGCTTGTAACTCTAAGTTAAGGACCAAGTGTCCTTAATTTTTGAACTTCCAACTCTAAGTTCAGGACGAAGTGTCCTAAAGTTATGAGTTTGTTAATGTAAATTCAGGACTAGTTCTTCTTAATTTATGAGCTTGTAAGTCTAAGTTAAGGACTACTTGTCCTTAGTTTTTGAACTTGTAACTCTATAGGACCAAGTGTCCTTAACTTATGAGCTTGTTAATGTAAGTTGAGGACTAGCTGTCCTTAATTTATAAGGTTGTAAGTCTAAGTTAAGGACTACTTGTCCTTAGTTTTTGAACTTGTAACTCTAAGTTTAGGACTACTTGTCCTTAACTTTTGAACTTGTATCTGAGTTCAGGACTACATGTCCTTAACTTTTGAACTTGTAACTTGAAGTTCAGGACTACCTATCCTTAATTTCTGTGCTTGTAACTCTAAGTTAAGGACTATCTGTCCTTAATATTTTTGCTTGTAATGCTAAGTTAATGACCAAGTGTCCTTAATTTTTGAACTTCTAACTCTAAGTTCAGGACCAAGTACTTACCACAACCATGAATCTTTATGCCTTTTGCTATGCATTTTGTGTAACCCGATAACACCTCAAATTGCACTGACTATATTTTTGCCTCGCGGGAAATATCAAGATTACAATTATCGAAATTATTATTAACAACAAAATTGGGAATATTAATAGATACTTTATATTGTTTTGAGGTATGATTATGGAAATGAGTTGAAAAAGGAAGGGCAGTATATGTTCACGGGAACAAGACTTTTTTATTTGATTGAGAGTAGGAAAATTTTGATAGTTGTCAGCACAAGTTAGACGTTATCTCCATTATTGGTATACCCGGACTCGATAGAGGGTTTGGGAAGAAAAAGAGATAGAAGCGCTATAACAAGCACTCGGTACTGTATATGACTCATTTGGCCATGGAAAGATCCATCTCGAAATATATACATCACTGACCATCAGTTACTCAGTACCGAGGAAGGCCAATTCGGCCCCATGGAGAAGATCCATCTCCAGGTATATAAATGCTTCGGGCAAGATTCTTGTCAAGGGAAGATCCATCCCTCAATATAATCAACCATGCCCATTATAGGTGTGCAAACTCCGGGGGGGGGGGGGGGGGGGGGGACAACACAAGCGCTATAACAAGACAATTATAACATATATCAATCAGGCCATCGACCTTACTCAATAATCAATAAAACATGTTGTGGGGTGTAGTCCGATCCCATCACTGTCACTCACAATCAGGCTCTCGGCTTCACTCAGTCATTAATCTCTCCAGTCTCACCCACGGGCTCATAATGTCATGAAAACTGACCCGGAATAATGATATGATATATAATAAGTAACAACTGAGACTGAGATATGACATGAATGCATGGATGTGACTGAGTACGAAATATCAATGAATTCAATGAGATGACAGAAAGAAACGACCATTATGGGTCCCAACAATATCAACATAATGCCTAAACATGATATCTAGCATGATGTAGAGCTCACTTATTTTATCACATGGTGAAAACACAAATATCAATAAAATAGGGCCACTATTCAGTGCCCTGGAAACAACAAAGTCACAATTCACAGGGTGCACGCCCACACGCCCATCACCTAGCATGTGCATTACCTCAACATCAATTACATATAATTTCGGGGGTTTTATAACCTCAGCACTAAGTTTAGAAGAGTTACTTATCTTAAAAAAGCTGATTCCAACGCGGAGTAAACCAAGCGATGCTTCTAGAATTCCATCACGCACGTAGCGACCTCCGAACGACTCAAAACTAACAGAAAGTAACTCAAATACATCAGATAAAGCCCAAGGGAACAATTACAAATGATAAAGATTGAATCCCAAGTCAAATCCCAAATTTGGCCAAAAATCACACCCGGACCCATGCCTTAAAGCTCGACAAAACCCACAAAATCCGATAAACCATTTAATTACGAGTCCAACCATACTAGTATCACTCAAATCCGAATCGAAATCGGTGTTCAAAACTGGAAAATTTATATTATGAAACTTTAGGCCAAACCCCCAATTTCCTCTTTAAATTCATCTACTGATTGCCTTTAATCAAGATAGATTCATGAAATATAACCAAGACCGAGTAAAGAACACTTACTCCAATCATTGTGGTGAAATTTGCTCAAAAATCACCTCAATCCGAGTTTCACATCTCAAAATATGAAGAAAGAACAAAACCCTCGATTTTATAACTCTGTCGATCACTTTTGCATCTGCGGACACTTTAGCCGCATTTGCCCACTCGCAGGTGCGCACCCAAATATCGCTTATGCACTGCCAACCGCACTTGCGCTCAACCTACCACATCTGCGCCATCGCAGATACGAAGCAAATCTCTGCTTCTGCGGGCCCCTACTCCCAGCAACATTTCCGCTCCTACAACCCCTTGGTCTCTTCTGCGTCCATCACACCTGCACAAACCAGCTGCAGGTGCGGTTAAACCAGAACCAACAACCACCAGCCTTGGCCAAAATCTCCAAAGTGCTCTGAACCTCGCCCGAAACTCTCCCGAGCTCCTTGGGACCACATCCGAATATACCAACAAGTCTAATAACATCACACAGACCTAC
>JASVEL010013814.1:0-85063 GCA_032618575.1 Nicotiana noctiflora
CTTGAAACTCAGGTCGCCGGAACCCTAGCCGGTGACCACCAACCAGCGAACCAGCCTTCCTCCTTTATACCGTAAAACCGCTCTGAAATCCTTTTTCACCCCATCTAAGTCTCATCCCTCAAATATAATCCCTTCTGCTCGAATATTAAAAAGTATTCCGCCGAAACCCTACTCCAGCGGATACCCCAAACCTAAAACCACACCAGATCTAATCCTAGACACTTAAATACTCCTTTTTAACACCAAACGAGACTCCAAGAGTCTGTCTAGAAGATCAAAGGTCAAAAAGAGACTCAAGGTCTCTTAACCATCGAAAAACCAAGAATCAAGGAAAAAATGAAGAAATATGAAAGAAAAGAAGGAAAAAAAAGAAAGAAAAGGAAAAACATCAAAAAAACTAAGTTACCCCGAACCCATTCTTGTCTCTACTATGCTTCATTCTTTTGTATTCGATTATTTGTTAGCCTAGGCCTAATTGCATGTTAGAAAATCTCTCTTTGTATACTTGAAAACTGTCTGAATACTCTTTTGTTCTAATGGTAGTCATTTGTTAAAACACATGTTGTATGGTCGTTTAGTGTTCTTAATTAATAGATCCTTATTCGATTAAATGTTTTGATTATTAGGATTCGACCATTATCAATTTCTTTCTCTGAATTCTGATTAATCAAAGGTTTACTCATGATTAGGGTTGTATTTGCAAGATTACTTAAAACTGGCGATTATTGCAATATAGTTTAAATGTTTGGCTCTTTTGAACTTTTGAGTACTTAGTCATAATAAGGCTATGTATGTAAATGATTAATATGGCTATCATTACAACACAATTTGATTTCTGATTTGTAAAAGGTTATTTGTGGCTATCTTTGTAAGAGTGGTTAATTCTGAAAAAGGTTACTAAGCTTAAATTGGTTATAATATAAAGCTTAAGTCTAAAGGGTTATTGGTTAAATATTGTTGACTAACTCATGGTCTTAATAGACCTAAGGATAGTTCGGGTAAATACATATAAGACATAAAGGGTAAAAGAGGAATAGAAAATGGTAAACTGAGAATAATTTGGAAGTAATAAGGGCATAAAAGATAAGTGGGCCTGGTTTTGGTGTAATTAGCTGAACAATAAAGGGCAATTCATGTAGAGTTAAATGGTAAATAGGTAATAAACCTTAGCAAGTGAGGGTAACAAAGGCATTTACGCCTAAAAGAATGAAATAGAATACCCTAGAACCTTCTAGCAAGGGTTCAAGTGTATTCTTATCAAAATTAGCTTATACTAAACTGAAATAACTCAAAAAGTGTAGGGGTAGGAAATCTGAATATTTAATTCAAATTTCCCTCCCATTCTACTCTATAAATAGGCCCCTTCAGGCCTTATTTCAAAGGTTCAGAAAATTTTATATACTGAAATACATTAATACATACTAAAATATTATTATTGTTAAATTGTTGTTAGTTCGAGTGGTATTCTGGAACTTCTGTTTGTTGTTCTTCACTAGTTTTAATCGAGTTCGCTGGATTTTTCCTATTTACTTGGTTGAATTTGTTGGGTTCTCTATTCCAAAGTCTTACTTGTTGCTGTGATAATTGGCCTTACTGCTGTTGATATTTGGTTGTTGTTGTCACTGATTTTCCTTCTTCTCAACCTTAGAACTCATTATTTCTCATTTCATCAGGTACACTTCTACTTCCTGAATATGTAATTGAAATGCGATGAAGGAATGAAAATTGTTGATTAACTTTGTTTGAAGCTGTATTTTCGTTTTTTGTTGTAGCTGTAAATACCTAGATTTCATGTAATTTGCTAGGAATTGGGTTGTAATAAGGACTGGACTGCCCGAATTCAATTTAGAGTTATATAGTAGCATATAAAGTAGGAAATGGATTAAATAGGTTAGTTAAAGTGATCACCTAAATCTGAAACTAAAACTGGTTTAAACTTAGTCGATTCACTTAGATTTATACATGTTCTAAAAATTAGACATGTAATACTAATACCTAGATATTTTGTTAAGTAAGCTCTGAATCAGAATCAATTAATTCGAAAAAGCATGAGTAGTTGAGTTATAAATCATGTTAATGTCTCAGCATTGGTGGAACTAGGCTAGCTATGAAATTCGTGTTCAGATTTAAATGTATGGTGTAAAACAGAAGTCAAAGTATGAATAAAATTCAAATTGCAATTCGAATGAGTTTTAGTTGAAGAATTAGAATACTTTTTCCAGTTAAATAAAAACAATAAAGTAATTCTGCAATTAGGGGCTCAACCATTAAATAACTCGTAAGATCAAATTCTACCAATCTAGTAGCTAAACATGCAACAAGTTGATTAAGCTATTGTTAATATTCTTAGTTAACTACTGATACTGAAACCAGTAACGTTCAAATATAAACTGGCGTACGCAGGCATAGTTAATTTCTGATACTGATTGACATGTGTGTATATCTCTGTTAGTTATATCAAGAATGACTAAACCTGCTTCAAATGTAATTGATTTGGGCCTAGCCGTGAATACATGCCCAGATCTAATTGATATGGCATTCATGCCTTTGGACAAAAATAGAAGTGTTAGCTAGGCACCAGATGTCCAGTTTCACCTTGGTGCAATACTGTGAGATAGCCTGGATTTCAGGCCCAATAACGTATAAAGGGCCTGAACCCAAATAGAGGGTGGTATAAAAATGATATAAATCGTTCATAAACATCTATATTAAGGGAAAAACAATAATAAAAAATAGTATACAAATAGGCTTAACCTTTTAAAATGAAATGGGACTAGCCTCGTAACAATATAAAATGCATGGGTCCCCAAATAATAATTAAAAAACTTTAGACCCGGAAAGATCGTTTAGACAATTTCACGATCTTTCCCAAATATAACAAGAATGGACACCGTTAGGTATAATTTAATATACATTCCTTTGAAAAGGTGCACATTTATGTGATCCAAATCCTACTCTTAACGAAGTCAAAATATATTCAAAGCCACGGATGTACTGGTACGGTGTGGTCGTGAATGTATTTTCACGACATTGCAAATTCGTAAAATTTAAAAGTGGTATACTTCCACATAATTAAAATATATAATAAATCAGATAAAATCAAAACAACAGTTGAGCGACCGTGCTAGAACCACGAAATCTGGGAGTGCCTAACACCTTCTCATAGGTTAACAGAATTCCTTATCCGAATTTCGAGTTCGCGGACTATAACAGAGTCAAACGTTTCTCGGTTCGGGATTAAACCGGTGAATTGGGACACCATTATATTCTCAAGTGGAAACTCTGAAAATTTAAATAACTAATCCCGTTCCGATTGTCCTTAAAATGGAAAAGCGCCTTCTACGCCCTCACGGGTAAAGTGTAAAAATACACATTTCCTTATCCAGTAGAGCTCCGTAGGTAAAAATAAAAGGAGGTGTGACAGCTCTGGTGACTCTGCTGGGGATAAGAAACCCAAAACTTCGGTTCATGGTTTAAGAATTCGAGCTCATTTAAATTGTTGTTTTGATTATATCTGATTTCATTATATGCTTGGATCAATGCGCTATATGTTTACCTCTTTGATATTACATGAATTATATATAAAAATTGTGCCGAAAACCCTTCTCTTCTTACCTTCGGGGATGTGCTTACTGGTTGAGACTCCCCTTTCTGTTAAGTCAAATACCCAAATAAGAAATAGAGGCCGGAAAAGTTACAAAGCCGGACGATCCCGTGGGTCCACGGTACGTAGCCCCCTCCTCGACCCGAGTTGTCCGCTCAGGTACACAGTCTAGTACCAATGAAAAATCAGGATATTGAGCCTAGAATTAGGATGATTATTTGCATCATATCTGGCTTAGGGGACTCAACACAAGGGGTTGGGTCCGTCTAGGATAGGTAACCTTGATATAAAAAAACAAGCATGATTATGTGTTGCATTTATTTGTCCTGGGCCATTATGCTGACCGGCTAAATACCAGAAGAAAAGAAGAAAAAAATAACAATTTTAGAAAAACCAATGTCTATATACTAACGAAACCCTGTCAAAATTTTGAAGGAATTATCCAAAATAGTTGAATTAAGTCAGTTTTGTTGAAACTAAAAATAGTTGGTCTAAAAATAATTTGACCGAACTACACTGGTTCGATTCTCACCGAATGTGAGATACGTAGGCAACCCTCAACAAGTCCAACCACCCCTTTTGCAAAAATAACCAAAAATGTCAAATTTTTTATTTCTATTATAAATAATTCGAGTGATGCTATTCTTGTTTAAAATAAGCCGAATGTCCCTCAAAAGGACGCGGGAAGGCCGTTTTCTAGGAATAGCCATCTTGAGTCATTTTAAATAATTTGCGGGCATAGCCATGAAATACTCCCTCGCGGAACTGTCGAAAGGACGTATTCGCACAATCAAGTTTGAGTCATCACTCAACTTTTTAAAAAATAGCCACTTTATCAAATAAGCCATTACACGGCTGGTTTTTTTCTTCTAAAATAACCACATTTGGCATTAAAATTCCTTAGTCTTATGTTGGCATGTGGCAATCCTGAATGATGCCCCATGGTCCCCAAGATGAGAGATTTTGATTTAATCATTAAATTTGTAGTTTCTTAAATAAAATTTTGCAAAAATAGCCACTTTGTCAAAATAAGCCATTACATGGCCAATTTTGTAAAAATAGTCAATTGACATTAAAAAACTTCTTAATTTTGTGTTGGCTTGTGGGGATGATGAATGATGCCCCATGAGCCCCAGGATGAGAAAATTTTATATTTTATTCTCTTAAATCATTTTTGCAAAACTAGCCACTTTGCCAAAATAAGCCCTAACATGGCCAATCTTGTAAAAATAGTCAATTGACATTAAAAACTTTTCAATCTTGTGTTGGCTTGTGGCGATGCCGAACAATGCCCCATGAGCCCAGGGTGAGAAAATTTTTAAGTTTATTTTCTTAAATAAATTTTTGCAAAAATAGCCACTTTGCCGAAATAAGCCATAACATGGCCAATCTTGTAAAAATAGTCATAATTGACATTAAAAATATTCTTAGTATTGTGGAAATCTGTGGCGATGTTGAGTGATACCCCACGAGCCACAAGATATGGTGTTTTTCATCAAGTTTGTAGTTGGAGTCAGCCTCTATAATTTTCCTTCAAAGAAAACAAATTTAAAAAAATATAAAGAAAATCAAATAAACATCTCTTTAGTTTTGCATTAATATGCAAGAACTACGCTCGGTCTGATTCATGCGGGGTCATGATACATAGGTAATCCACATAGGATTCGACCATAACAAAAGAAAAAAAAAGGAAAAACTACAAAAAGGCAAAAAGAAAAAAAATAGTGGAAAACCAAGAAATAAATGAAATAAATACCATAATGCTAACATGGTGGCTTCATTTTGATAATCCAGAAAGTTGAGGTGCTTGGTTTTGGTAAACTGGGAAACAAGATTCAAGGAAAATGATAACTGACATCGAAGCTGTTACGAGCGCTCAAGAGACTCAGGATCAGAGAGTTCAACAAGGGTCTACTGTGGTTGAGAAAAATAGAACACCGAAACAACGAATGACCAAAATACGTCAAGCATGGGCCAATGGCTAGGGACAGCCTTCTCATGAGTTACAATTTGCTATACAACAAGAACAATACCACTTTCCCGAGTACCACTCATACTCGTTTGATCTTCCTTCGAACATCGAGAAGCCTACCCAAAAGAGGGTATAGGAAGAAATATCCCAAAGAGCGAAAAGATTAGAACAACAACTGAAAAACACGCAAGCAATGACAGGTCAAAAGAGTGTTGCCTTCAGAGATTTATGTATGTTCCCCGATGTCCACTAGCCGCCTGGTTTCAAGGTTCCCAAATTTGAAAAGTACGATGGACATGGAAACCCCATATCCCACTTGAAGAGGTATTGCAACCAATTAATAGGTGTGGGGAGAAATGAAGAATTGCTTATAGCTTATTTTAGAGAAAGCCTCTCGAGAGTAGTATCTGAATGGTTTTGGGATCAAGACATATCTTGTTGGCACGTCTGGGATGACATGGCACGGGCCTTTATCAAACAGTTTCAATACAATATCGACATCACCCCAGACCGCATTTACCTTTCTAAACTGAAAAAGAAACCAACTGAAAGTTTCAGAGAATATGCCATCAAATGGAGAGAGAAGGCGTCTAGAGCTAAGCCACCTATGGATGACCACGAATTAGTCATTGTTTTCCTTCAGGCTCAAGAGCCGGATTACTTTCAAAACATGATATTTTCGGTTGGTTAATCCTTTGAAGAAATAACAAAAATGGGAGAAATGGTGGAAGATGGTCTTATGACAGGCAAAATTATATGTCAAGAAGCTCTCAAAGATGCAGCTCAGACTATTCAAAGTGAATTTTGTGATGCAAATGGGAGGGATGAAGAAATCATGATGATATCAGGGTCGAGAAGAGGTCCTATGAGAACACCTCGAAGGTATATGCTGCCCCATCAGGTTTTCCATGGCCCCCTTAAGCATTACTACCTGCCTCAGAAACCTCCATACTTTGTTGATCCAGTCCAGTATGTTGCCCAACCCTCAAATTACCCAAGGAAGCAAGCACGAACATCACAAAATCTCCACTAGCCTCTGCCAAATTTCCAAGCACCTTATAACCCACATCCAAGCCTGGGGTATGGAAGGGAACAAAAGTTGAAAGATAATTTTACATTAATAGGAGAGTCCTATGAAAGCTTGTTTGAGAAGTTAAAACAACATGACATGATTGCACCCATTCCTCCAAATCGGGTGGATCGATGTGCGAGAAGCTTTGACTCATCTAAAAGGTGTGAATACCACTCCAATGCTTTGCGGCACAATATGGGAAATTGTCGCGATTTGAAAGAGAAATAGAAAGGATGATCCATGAAAATTTAATTCAAAACAATGGCATTTAGAATATTATATTGTATCCATTACATGAGGAGGCGCACCTGGTGGGGATGATGCCCGGTGATGAGAGAGATGAGAATACGCTTAGGAAATTGTCAATTGAAGTTGAAGATATTGATACAGATAGTGGTCTTGGCAACATTAATATGGAACTCAGTGGCTAAGATGTCATGCTTGGTAATTGGGAAAGCGATCCACCTCTTGGAGTTTTGGTGGTTTATTTTGGTGTCATTTCTGTTGCCCGGGTTATTTCAGGGTTGTAATCTGGACATTGTCTTAGAAGTCAAAACCCTTCTATCTTTCTATGTTGCTTTATTTAGTAATAAATTTGTTTAGTGTCGTCTAGGTTTGTAATTCTAGTATAGTCTGTTCATTTTGTTGATCGTCTTGTTGTTTCAACCCATTAGTTTAATACAACTCTCCATTTCACGTCATTTCTAGTCATTCCATTTCTAATCATTTTACCATTCTTATTATAAGGATTTTAGCAAAATGACATGTGCATAATTCTCGGCCTGATTATAAAAGCCAAATTAGCAATGAAACAATGTTGAAGATGTAAGGATACTCAGAAGAAACAAAACTTATCGGAATACTGTGAAGCCTGAACCAAGTGAAACTGGAAAATAAAGCGTAAAGAAATGACTTGGAAATGCATCATGCTTCATCGGTTTAAAGCCAAAGGCAAGAGTACTACAAGACTAAAGGAACCATTTGTGGTACCGAGATTATCATCCAATGATGATAGGAATTGGAAAATATAGAAGGCAAATATGTGAATCAATCAAAGATGTTTAACTGTATAGTTTGTACTTGGTAGGTTTTGAAGATTGGAATGACGAAGGCATTTTATTCAGCTATCCAAACACTTTATCATTTGTTATCCCTTTAAGCCTTGTTATATTTTTCTTTCATATCCCTCTTTCGGAATAAACAATAAAAAAAATCGAGGATTGAGCGGGAAAATCAAGTGGAGAAACAAAAGAAAGGAGAAAAAAGAAGAAGAAAAATGGGAGAAAAGAAAAAAAAAAGAAAGAAAAGAAAAAGAGAAAAGAAAAAGGAAAAGAAAGAAGAAAAGAAAAGAGAAAAGAAAAAGAAAAAGAGAAAAGAAAAGAAAAGGAAAAAGAAAAGAAAAGAATGCAAAGAAAAGAAGAAGAATGTGAGGAAGGAAATATCGCAATAAAGAAGCAATCTTATATACGAACTACATTTTGACTTGATCCCGAAAAGGTACGTAGGCAGCCTCACTAAGGTTTAGTCATAACAGAAAGAAAATCCAAGAGTCCCCAAAAAATGAATTTGGGACGGAAGATATCATTCAGAATGTTGTAATTTTTAACCCACGTTGAAAATATTTTGAGCCTTTATATCCTTCTTTCTAAATCTCATCAAAAGCCTACATTACGGTCCAAAGAAAGATCTTCCGATCAATCTTCAAGAAATGCCGAGTCAAACGAGCAAAGGTGAATCACATCAGGTACAACAGTCCGGTCCGAACAAAGGAGAATGAAGAATTCGAGAAATGATGAGAACCACCACGAGACTCCAAGATGAGAGAAATCAAAATGAAAGAGTCTTATCGGTGAAAACCCTCACTGGCACCGTAGGACGATAGTGAGTTGAGAGAAAGAAAAATCAAAAAATGAGAGAGTCTTGGTAGTGAAAACCCTATGGAAACTACAAGTCGACTAAGGATTATGAATCAGACTGGCAAAATGGAGTATTGAAAACCAATTTCACGGCAGAACTTGCAACAAGAGATGAACATCAGACTTGCTATATAGAAAGGGCTGAAAGTGCATGTCAAGGTCGCTAGATTCAGTATTCACATTCGATGGGTCGTTCTTCTGTAGGTTTCTTATTAGGAATTGTATCTTTCCATTTTCCTTTCTCTTTATTCTTCAAACCTTGTTTTACCCTCTCTCCTTAAGACTGTCGGGTCATAACAAATAAAGAAATGATTTCAAAATTTGCCACCAAGCTTTCCAATTGCACTAGATGGGATTTGTCCAACACATCAATTGTTGTAAGTCAGGAAAAGACATGGCCGGTGATTTAAACTAAAAGAGCAACATGTGCAATGAAATGGGTAACAATTAAAAATGTTTTGGGGTTCATGCGAGACACAAAGGTCGGCAAAATGCCAACTTGGGAACAATATAACAAATGGAAGTATGGGGTTCGAACAGAGAGAAGGTATATATTCTGATAAAGGAATGAGTTAGTCAAGAAACATTCAAAGTCTTCAAATGAAATCATTGAAGGAACAATAGACTTCAAGATCGGACTTTATGGGATCCGTCAAGAAAGGAACAACATACAGGCCGTAAGGGAGGCGGGTTTGAACAAAGAAGAAGTGAAAATGGATAGTCAAAAGAAATCAGTTATCAGGGGAAGTGAAAGAACAACCGCCATCAAAGTTCAAGGCCACAACCAACCACTCCATTTTAAACTGACAGATTTTTCTTTGCTTTGAAACATGCACGAATGATATGCTACAAGAGAATTATCAAACTGGGGCAGAAACTTTTCTGTCACATTAAAAAAAAATTGAAATCGGGTATTCATCTGAAGAACATGAAGGTCAATACAATTGTTTTTACAAAGATAAAACAGAGGGAAGTAGTTCTCAGGAAGAAAACACCAGTTTTAAGGAAAGTAATTTTTCGGAGGATTGAAACACTAGTTTAGGGAAGTAGTTTTGAAGGCGGACAATTCAAGTTGGAAGGTACATAAAACAAGTTTCGGAGGAAGATAAGATAGAGATGAACTCTTAGTCAGTTGAATCTTTCACCTAAGATGAAAATCTTAGTCTGATGAATTTTTTACCTAAGATAAAAGGAAAGAATTTTAGTCTGTTGAATCTTTCACCTAAGATGAAAATCTTAGTCTGATAAATTTTTCACCTAAGATAAAAGGAAAGAATCTTAGTTTGTTGAAACTTTCAGCTAAGATGAAATCTTAGTCTGATGAATTTTTCACCTAAGATAAAGGCATAATGTGAAAAAGGGAAGGCATAATTTGAAAACAAAAAAGTAGAAGTCGATAAAAGGAAAGGAATAATTTAAAAATGAAAGCAGAAGTTGGAAAAGGAAAGGGCGTAATTTGAAAAAGAAAAGGAAGGCATAATTTTGAAAAAAAAAGGGAAAAAGCAGAAGTTGGAAAGTATGGCAGAAGTTGAAAAATAAAGAAAGGATTGTTGAAATTGAAAGATCAAGAAAACCTGAACATAAAAATGGACCCAATCTGATGAATTATCTCCTGGAGTTATAATCTCAGTCTGATAGATCTTCCTCCTGAGACCACACAGAAAATGGACCTAGTCTGATGAATTATCTCCTAGAGTCAAAATCTCAGTCTGATGGATCTGCCTCCTGAGACTATACAGAATAGGACCTAGTCCAATGAAAGCCAAATCTTAGTCTATTGAAACTTTCTCCTAAGATAAAAGTCTTAGTCTGATGAATTTTTCGCCTAAGATAAAGGTAAAATCTTAGTCTGTTGAATCCTTCACGTTAGATAAAAATATTAGTCCGATGAAATTTTCACCTAAGATAAATAAGTTTAGTCATAAGGAAGCACAAAAAGTTTTGGCAAAATCAGGCACCTACCTAGAAAATAAGGGAAAGCAATCTAAAGGAAGCAATAATGGAGGAAGGAATTTACGATGAAAGAATCAATAATTAGGAACTCACCTGAATAATAAGGGAAGTTTTACCTTTTCATCTAAAAATTTTAAAAAAAATATATTACACCCAGTTATCAAACTGAGGAAAAATTCTTTTCGTTATTTTTTCTTATCAGACGCCCACATGGATAACAAGGGAATATTTTTCTTAGTTTTTGCAATCAGGTGCCCACCTGGATAACAAGGGAATATTTTTTCTTAGTTTTTGCAATCAGGCGCCCACCTGGATAACAAGGGAATATTTTCAAGTTTTTGCAATCAGGAGCTCACCTGGATAACAAGGGAATATTTTTCTTAGTTTTTGCAATCAGGCGCCCACCTGGATAACAAGAGAATATTTTTCTTAGTTTTTGCAATCAGGAGCACACCTGGATAACAAGGGAATATTTTTCAAGTTTTTTGCAATCAGGCGCCCACCTGGATAGCAGGGGAATATTTTTCTTAGTTTTTGCAATCAGGCGCCCACCTTGATAACAATGGAATATTTTTCTTAGCTTGTGCAATCATGCGCCCACCTGGATAACAAGGGAATATTTTTCAAAATAAAATTCTTCTTTCTGAGCTAACATTCAATAACATGATATATTTAAAGCCCCATACTGGGGCAGAAAGTTTTCCTTTAATTTTTTAGTAAGCAGGCGCCCACGTGAAGAAGAAAGAAATACTTTTCAAGTTTTGCAAGTTGGCGCCCACCTGAAGAACAAGGGAATACTTTTCAAGTTATCGCAAGCAGGCGCCCACCTAAAGAATAAGGGAATATGTTTGAAGCAAGTTGCAAGCAAGAGTCTTCTCGATGAATGGAAGATGCAAATGAAAAAACAAGAATCTGTTGAAAGACATAGTTAGGATTTTGTAAAACATAGAGCATAGTTTAGCTTATTTTCTTTTTACCACGATGTAAAAAGGAGATCAGCAAGCAGCAATAACAAGCAACATCAATAGAGTCACAACACTCTTGTAGTTTCAACAACCAGATATTCTAGAACTACACTAACCTGATTCTTGATTAGCCTAGGATATGTAGGCAATCCTTGAAGCAGGATGCGGTCAAAACTTTCAAAAATGCTTCACACGGAATATGCGAGTGAGCAAAACTCCCTCATTACTGCTCACTTGTTTTTGCACTGATAACTCTTCATGTTCCCGAGCAAAGAGGGGCAGCTGTGAGCACGTGATTTTTGCCCCAAGCAATTAAGTCCAAAATAAATATACAAAAATGATTTTTGATTGAAATTTATTGATTATAGTGTAGAAGTATTAGTGTTTGTTTTTAAATGTTGGAAATAAAGTAAAGAAAATTAAAACAAAAATATAAAATGAAAGTAATTAGAAAATGTCAAAATACAAGATAATTACTAAGAAAATTAGAAAAATCAAAAGAAAAATACAAAAAAATGCAAAATACAAGGGGTAAATACATGGGGAATAAACACGGAAGAGAACAAATATAAAATACAAGAAAATATAGAAAATAATAAATAAATACAATTTGAAAATACAAAACAAGATAAAATACAAGAAAATTACAAAATACAAGGTATTTGGGCCAAAATCCAGCCCAATTAACACCAAATAGACCTGGCCCAGAAGAATTAATATCGGCTGCCTATATATAATACCAAACGACGACGCTTCAATGAAGAAGACCTGGACCGTTGATAAATTGAATCAAACGGATAAAAATAAGCGGTTGTCTAGAAATTAAAACGACACCGTTATTTGAAATAATCATGGCCATCCAATTAATTGGTAAAACGGACAAAAGGAAAGCCACATTTTGCCAAACAACATCGTTAAGGCAAAGTAATCACAACTGTCTATCTGGTTGATCTAACGGATGAGAGGAGGGTTTCATTTAAATCAAACGACATCGTTTAAGGGCCAAATGAATCCTAGCCATTCATCTAATCTAATCTAACGACTGGAAACTAATATCACACATTTGATATATATCTATACTATTTCGCTTTAATTAATTCCCTTTCAGACACCAAACCCTAGCCGCCCTTAGTTCCATCATCTCCCTCTCCACAGGCCACCAGAATCCTACCAGTGGTATGCCACTGCTATTCTTCTCCGGCCAAAGCCACCAACCCATGAACCTCCTCCTCCTCCTCTACCACCCCATCCTATTAGCCCCGGCCAAATACCCCTCCTTCTCCCAAAATCTTGAAACACAGGTCGCCGGAACCCTAGCCGGCGACCACCGACTTATGAACCAGCCTTTACCCTTAACACCCTAAGACCACCCTAAACCCCTCTTTCATTCCATCTAAACCCCATCCCTCGAATCTTAGCCCATCATTTTGAATATCAAAAAATATTCCGCCGGAACCCTACTCCGGCGGATACACACCAAACCAAAAGCATCCCAAATCCAACCCCAGGCCTTAAAACACTACTCTTTAACAATAAACGAGACTCCAAGAGTCTGCCTAGAAGATCAACGGTCAAAAGAGACTCAAGATATCTGAACAACCGGAATATCAAGAATCAAGAAGAAAAATGAAGAAAAATGAAGGAAAAGAAGGAAAAAAGAAGAAAGAAAGAAAAAGAAAACCATCAGAAAGCTAAGTAACCCTAAACCCCATTTTTTTCTCTACTGTGCTTCATGATATTCTTTTCGTTATTTGTTAGCCTGAACCTATTGCATGTTCAAAAGTCTTTCTGTGTGTACTCGAAATCGACTGAATACTCTCTTTTTCTAATCTAAGTCACTTGATTAAATTACATGCTCTATAGTTTGTTTAATATTCTTGCTTGATAGATCTTGTTCGATTAAATATTCTGATTAATTGGATTCAACCATTAGCAAATTGTTTCTCTGAGTCCTGATTAATTAAGGGTTTAGTCGTAATTAAGGTTATATTTGCAAGTTTGTTTGAAACTGGCTATTATTGCAACACAGTTTAATGTTTGTCTCTTCTGAACTTCTGAGTACTTAGTCATATTAGGGCTATGTGTGCAAATTATTAGTATGGTTATTATTGCAATACAATTAAAAATTTTCCGAAAAATTATCCAATTTATTTAAATGTAAGTATCAACTTTTAGCAGTATGGAGACGAAGTACAAGAAGAAGCTGGTCTGAAGCTTGCTCATCTAACTAAATTTTAAATCAATTGTAAATTATGACTATATTTTAAATAACCCATTAAAGTGGCTACCTAGTGTAATTTCTACCATATAATAAATTGAGTGATCAAATGGGTAAAAGAGGAATGGAAAATGGTATTCTGAGAATAGTTTGGAAATAATAAGGGCATAAAAGACAAATAAGCATGGTTTTAGTGTAATTAGCTGAATAACAAAGGGCAATTCAGCCATAGTTAAATGGTAAATAGGAAATAAACCTTAACAAGTGAGGGTAATAAAGGCATTAACGCCTAAATGAAATAATAGAGAATACCCTAGAACCTTCTAGCAGGGGTTCAAGTGTATTCCTGTCAAAATAACTTAGTCTTAACTTAAATAATTCAAAAAGAATAGAGGTGGGAAATCTGAATATTTAATTCAAATTTTCCTCCCATTCTACTCTATAAATAGGCCCCTTTAGGCCTTATTTCAAAGGTTCAGAAGATTTAATACACTGAAATACACAAAATATACACTGAATTACTGATTACTGTTTCATTGTTGTTAGTTCGAGTGATATTTTGGGACTTTTGTTCATTGTTCTTCATTGGTTTTGATTGAGTTCGCTGGGTTTCTCCTATTTGCTTGGTTGAATTTGCTGGGTTCTCTATTCTGAAGTTGTCCTTGCTGTTGTGATATTTGCCTCTATGGTTGTTGATATTTGGTTGCTACTATTGTTGATTTCTCTTCTCCTTCATCCCTTAGAACTCATCGTTTCCTTTCGTTTGATCAGGTACACTACTATCTACTGAAGATGTAATTGAAACGCGATGAAGGAATGAAAATTATTGATTAATTTTATTTGAAGTTGTATTTCTATTTTTTTCTTTGTAGCTATAAGTATGTAGATTTTATGTAATTCATGTAGGATTTGGGTTGTAATAAGAGCTGGACGGAACGAACATAATTCAAATTCTAGTAGTAGTAGATAATGATACATAGTATACATTGAATAGATTAGTTAAAATGATCACCTAAATCTAAAACTAAAACTAGCTAAAACCTAGCCGATTCACTCGTAGATTTATGGTTATACTGAAATCAGAAGTGTAATACAAGAGTTCCTAGCCATTTGTTAATTGAATTATGAATCAGTATCGATTAATTCGAAAAAAGCATGAGTTAGTTGAATTTTAAATCATGTTAATATCTTAGCATTAGTGAAACTGGTTTTAGCTATGAAATTCATGTATAAACTTAATGGTACGGTGTAAAATAGAAATTAGAGTATGAATAAAATTCAAATTACAGTTGGAATGTGTTTTAGTGGAAGACTTAGAAAACAGTTTCCAGTTAAATAATAACAACAAGGTAACTCTGCAATTAATATTTCAACTGATAAATAATAAGTAGATTATATTCAGTTAATCTAACCAAATAGTATAATTCAAACGTAAACCAGTATTAGCACGTCTAGTTAAATTCTGTTATTGAACTTAATAGTATCTGTTTATAGTGCTGTTAGTTTATTAAAATATTAACCTGCCTATACCTGCTTTAGATATTAATAATTTGGGTCTTGGCGTGAATAAAGGCCCAGATCCAGTCGAAATAGCTTTTGAGCCTGTGAAAATAGATACAAATAAAATTAACCGGGCTTTAATTAGCGAGTTGCACCTTGGTGCAACATTGTGAGTTGGCCCAGATTCCAGGCCCAATAATGAATAAAGGCCTGAATCCAAATAGATAATGACATAAAAATCGTTTACAAGCATTTCTATTAGAAAAAAAAACAGAATTAAAAAATATAGTACACAAATAGGCTTAACCTCTAAAATTGAAATGGGACGAGCCTCGTTACAAGATAAAAACACACGGGGCTCCCGAATAATAACTATAAAACTTTAGACCCGGAATGATCGTTTAGACAGTTTCATGATCTTTCCCAAAATAACAAGAATAGACATCGTTAGGCATAATTTAAACATACATTCATTTGAAAAACAAAATAAGATTTTGATGTGCAATTATATGTTGAATTGAAATAAATTGTGTGATTGTGATTTAAACAATTTAAAATTAAAAAAAATACAAAAAAAATAGCTAATTGGAAAATGTACAAAAACAGAAAATAAATAAAATTAACAAAAATACAAAAATACAGGAAAATTAAAGAAAATAGCAAAATGTCATAAAAATACTAGAAAATTAGGAAAAATAGGAAAATAAAGAAAAGCAATAATTAAAAATGAATACAAAAATAGAAAATAAATACAAAAGGAAAATACAAGAAAATAATAAAATACAAAAGGAAAATACACAAAAATACAATAAATTGGGCCAGGTCGGGCCCAGGAGTGCGCTGTCGACGGATTGGTCATTGCGAGTCCAAAGACCGGATCGAAATGACTTTACGTATGGAAGAATTAAATCCTTAGCTCAGTTGTAGTAACGACCATTTGGCGGTGGTTTTGCGAAAATTACGCCCCCGATCCCCGGTTTAAGCTGTTCCCCTAAGTTCATTTCTGCTATTGTGGTTTGCCGGGAGAGTCGGTTCTGAAATTTGGAACATTTTGGGACACTTAGTCCCTAAATGAGAGCTTTGAAGTTACAAAATGGTCCGTAGTCGGAACAGTGTCAAGACGATCTCGGAACGGAAATCCGATGATTCCATTAGCTCTGTTATGTGATTTCGGGGTTGGGAGCGTGTTTGGAATGTATTTTGGAGGTCCGTAGCTCAATTAGGCTTGAAATGCCGAAGTTTGAAATTTTGGCGAATTCGAATGATAGGCGAGATTTTGATCTGGGGGTCGGAATGGAATTCCGACAATTTCTGAAGTTTCGTTATGTGATTTTGGATATGTCCGCAAATTTTCAGGTCATTCGGACGTCGTTTGGTCGGATTTTTGATTGAATGTTAGTTTCGGAAGTTTTGAAGAAACTTAGGCTTGAATCTGTGTGTAATTGGTGATTTCAATGTTTAGGATGGTGTTTTTATGATTGGAACAAGTTCGTATCATGTTTTGGAGTATGTTGGTGGTTTTCGTTGGGGTCCCGGGGGCCTCGAGATGAATTCGGACCATCAAACGGGCATTTGGAACGTGGAAAATCTGCAGAAAATTGCAGCTTCAGTGCAGCAGAAATTTGACGTGCGCGTTCGCGAGGCACGTGCCACGTTCGCGTAGGCCTGGTCAGGTGGGTCATCGCGTTCGCGTAGTAGAGAACGCGTTCGCGTAGTTGTGGCTTGGGACGTATCGCGTTCGCGTCCAGGTGGACCGCGTCCGCGAAGAGTGAAGTGGGCGGCTTGGGATTTTATTCATCGCGAACGCGTGTGGAGAGCCACGTTCGCGAGGGGTCGGGGTTTGGCAATACATCGCGGACGCGTGGGATGGCGTCGCGTTCGCGAAGAAGAAGCTGGGCGAGTCATCGCGGACGCGTGGGATGGCGTCGCGTTCGCGCAGAAGAAGTTAGGCGAGAGGTCATCGCGGACGCGTCAGAGCCCAGCGTCGTACGCGATGAGCTAATGGGGTCCCCGGCCGGTGGGGTTCCAGTTCGAGCATCGCAGCCGCGACTCCCAACACAAAAACCGCCATTGTTGAGCTCCGAGAGAGGAAATTGAAGGGGGAAACGCGGGGATCCTCCTCGAGGAAATCGTCAGGGTCAGTTTTCTTGACGCTCAGTGATCGTTAGTTTATCATGAAATCCTTGATTAATTCACTGAGGAAAATGAGAGATTAAAGGTGGGTTTTTGAGCCCGAGGCCTAAATTTTAGAAAACCTTTAGATTTGAATGGGCAAACGGAGTCGGCGAATTTCGATAAATTTTATATGCACGGACTCGTGTTGAGATAAGGAATCCTAATATGTAAATACAGTAATTTTTCGAGAAGCATACCAAAAAGTCGGGTTTTGGCAGCCATGTGTTGGGTTTTGGTATGTTTTGAGTTATTTTTGATTTGGGTAACGCCGCGATTGGCCTATTTTGAGTGTGATTCTGTTGATTTTCATGAATCGAGATTTTTCTGTGGAGGCGCGACGTTCGCGGCAAGAGGAGTTGTTTCTTAGCGATTTTTTGTACGGAGGTCGAGGTAAGTATGGCTTCGTGCTTACCTCAATGTGGGGGAAGCTTTCACCCCAGGTATTATTATGTGATAGTTTCGATCGCACATATGTGAGGTGACGGGCGTGTACATGCTGCTGGTTGTTGTAGCTAACGCCTTTTCTTGGAGTGTACTGATTAGTGATATTTTGTTACTTCCTTAGCTGATAAAAGCGTTACCCTTACCCGGTATTAGTTAGAAAAGCGTGATTGGCTGGGATTCAACATGTTTTAATTGCCCTAGTTGACTTACTTGAATTTCTTGATAAATTGTTGGCATTAGTTTCGGTGAAGTTGTAAGTTAAGCATATTATGTTTTCTCTATGCGTTTTCTTTATTTGTTATGTTGGTGGATTGCGGGTTCAATTCCGGAGGTCCGGGGGGCACCGTGGGATTCGAGTTCACGGGAGCCCGGAGTGGTGTTTGTGGGTAATTGCGGGTTCGGGTTCCGGAGATCGAGTTATTAAGATATGATTTCGCGGGTTCGATTCCCCGGAGAATCCGGAGTTATTGAGATGTTGAGCTGACGGGTTCCCGGTCACCGGGAGATCCGAGTTCCTTGCGATATGCCTTGGGCTGCGGGTTCGATTCCGGAAGATCCGAGTTATTGAAGATCTGTCGACTGCGGATTTGATTCCGGAGATCCTGATTTATTAGAAAACATGGGGTTCTGCGGTTCGATTCCGGAGACCTTGAGTCCCCACGGATGGTGATGCGTAGGTTCAATTCCGCTGCAGGTCCTAGAACTTGTTAATTGAGTTTGTTGCTTGTTGTTAGTTTAATTGTAGACGGTTGCGGTAATCATTTTATTGTTGTTATTTCGGAATTATTTCGTTTAAACTGCTTATTATTATTATTATTATCATTTTTTGTAATTGTTTTCTCTCGGTAGGGCCACGACGCTTCCTGCGTCGCCATTCTCCAGTCGATGGCTTAGGCTTGGCAGCTTCTGCGAGGTGCAGCGTGGTGTACTCGTGCTACTTGATACTCTGCACGCTTTTGTTGTGCGGATCCGAAGTATATCGGGACGGAGACTCGCCCATCGGGGTGATCCCGGCGAGCGTTTTTTGGGGAGACCTCGAGGTATGATGTCCTGCTACGTCCGCGGATGCGGAGGCCTTCCTTACATTGTCATTGAGCTCCACCTAGTAGAATATTTTTCCTTCAAAACTTTGTTGTTAGAATTCTCTTTATCGCATGGAAGCCACGAGTTTTATATTCCCTTTTAGTACGTGCATGTTGCCGACGGGATTCGGATCTTGGTGGGTGTTTTATACGGTGTGTTTTGACGGATGTATGTGCCAAGCGGCACGGAGTACATTTCTTTTTATGCTATGCTTCCTTCAATCTTATTTAAATGTTCATAACTTGTATCTTTAATTCACAACGCGTTAGGCTTACCTAGTCCTGTGGAGGCCTGGGTGCCCCGTCGACAACCATTCCCGGTTGGTAGAACTAGGATCGTGAGCACAAAGTTGGTATCAGAATCTCTGGTTCGTAGGAGTCCACCGCGCAGACACTGGCCCGGTTACTTAGATTCTCGGCCCGAGTCGATACGAGAGACGATACGTATTTATCTACGATGGGCTATGTAGCTGTTTAGGGAACTCTTCTTCAATTCTCTGAATTCCTTATCGTGCGCCATTTATTCGGTTGGAGCCTATATGCATCGTACATTAACTTTTGCATCCTCTCGTGTATTGAAATTTGCGCGCTCAGGTGTCGAGTGTCCGTCGAGCGGTTGGTAGCTTGCTCTGGAGGGATTATGGGGAGTACAGGAATTTACTCAACCATTGTCGCACGCTGTTATTAATTGGTATCGATAATGCAGAGAATTGAGAGAGATGCGCGGTGTGCCCGTGAGGGTACGCTGGGATTGCGACATTCGCGGGTGATAAGTACGGTACTGAGAAGGTTTAGCTAAGTGCCCAGTGATCACGATGATGGTGGAATCACCAGGTGGATCACGAGTTTTAAGGATAGTTGGTGGTGAATAATAAAGACTATATGGTTTTTATATGAGATATACGGCCAGCGAAGGATTCGACGATAGAGACGCGGGAAAATGAGTTTAAACGCTGTCTTAAGAAGGACATGCTTCTCAGCCGAATGTCTTGGACTTGTCTTATGATGAAGACGTACGAATGTTAAGGGCTAGTATCAATGGATTAGCAAGATGTATCTTAAGGCTTCGTGTCAAGTGAAGAGGATTTCACCATCAACGATGTAATTATGGGTCATGTGTCGTATCGGATTTGGCATGCCGATGTATTTGAGGTGCTTATTCGAAAAGTTGCTTGAAAACTTGCGGATGGGCAAGAGTTGAGGCTCGTATGGTATAACGTTGGGACTTTAGATGTTCCTGTGTCCCTAATAAACTGTGCATTTTATTATCAGCAGGGAAATATTTGCCAAAGGCTACATGGTGCTTCGTAGGCGTGTGAGAATCATAGTATGTTTTAAGAAGATGTTGTTGGTAGAGAATGCTCGGTGCGTGGAGCGAGAAGATGTTTGGTTGTATTGGGATGAGGTCATACCCTATGATGCTAGAGTGCTAATAGAGCACATGTGGTTATATTCGTTGGATCCAAGTGAGTTGGAGTTGAATAATAGTAAATGACTTGAGAGAATGGTTCTAATTTGTTCGAGAGTCGTGCAATAGTGGCTTTGGGCTAAGTGGGAGAGTCCCACCGCTTATATTGGGTTGCATGGTTAATTACGTGTGTGAATTCCGGATATTAGCGTATTAATGGGTTGTTGCCAGCTACGGAAAAAGACCGCGAGGTGGTAATTTGAGTGTCTGGATGACCGAGATGCATGTGTATGGATTAGCCTTACGCTCTCGTATGTTCAAGCTTGAGGAAAGATTCATGATTTATGCCTCGTATAGGTGCGAGGGCTGCGCGGGAAGTGATTCAGGCGGGTGCTTTATCGAGAGGAGTGTTCATATGTTATCAGCATTCGGTGGGGATTGTGGTTGCGTCTTGGGCCAAGTCGGGGCCGGATGGTTCTCAAAAAGCGGTCCTATTGAATTCAAGAGGTAACGTGTGGTGCCTGATAATTCTGAGTCTATAAGTACGGTTGAGGCTCAAGCTTTTGAAGCTTATGAAGAAAGGCACAAAAATGTTCTATGATGTTATAATTTGTGGTGTAGCATTTGAGAGACATGAAACGGTCGTCGTTCTTGAGATAGCATGGCCTCATGATTTAAGGTCACTCGGGGTGAGTGCGGTTGGAATAAGTTAGGTATCGAAGGGAGATATTAACATTTCTAAGGCAATCCAGGATAAACTGGAAGGAAGTAGATTGATTAGCCATAGTTGAGTTGGCATATCGGTGTCACGGATCGGTTCATGCAACATGATCGAGTTATGCATGTGATTTGTGGTGGTGCATTTGAGACTTGTCGGCCGCAGTGATTGATGTTATTCTGAAGTATTCTTCTGTTAGAGGCCTGTTACGAGTAGGCAGATCTCGGGAAGGGTTATGGTGGCTTGGATCACTACTTAGAGATTGGCATATTCGATGGTTATGAGAATTCGCCTGCATGTTGCTATAGTTCTCCTGAAGTGAGTTAAATGGAAAGTCTTATGTGATGAAGTATTAGCCTATCGTCAGTTCTAGAGTTGTGAGGGAAATCGTGTCTATCGTATATCGGCACGTGAGGTGAAGTGAGTGGTATGGAATTTAAAGTAAGGACCAAGGTCGCAGTTTGGTCAATGAATGTGATATAAAGAGCTCGGATGAGCAGGAAAGGAGTTTTAGTGTTTTGAGTAAGATGGGTATTAACGTCAGTATCACTTGAGATCAGTGTTCTGTGGGAAAGGCTTTGCATCCCGGTTAGGGACTCCTGATCGCTTTTCACTGTTAGTGCAGCCGGTGGTTTGAATATGTAGGCCCGTTTAATTATTCGGAAGATGGTGGGAGCTTGTCCCACAAGAAGATTGTATAGGTGTGACATGTAGTCACTTGATTGGTTAGAAATTTAAACCGAGTATGAGGATTTTGGTGATATCATCCATTTGAGAATTTATGCCTGGAGGGCACTCTGCTTATTGGGTTATAGACCTGTGAAATACTTAGCTTGGCACGACCAGGATAGACTTAAGGTCGGTGGATAGATTTAAATGTGGAAAGTGAGCCTTGCGTCAGGCCAATTATGTTTCTTCCAGCAATGCGCCCTTTATGGAGGGATAGTCGCGGTCTTATTTCGCGGTTAGTTAATTCATGTAAAGATATATTGCGCCATATGAGTGTGAGACGGCTTGGTAAGTTCCTTATGTGTTGAGGTTCCGCTCAGCGGTGATGTTATATGAGCATGATGGCTCTTGATGCTCATGTCTTATGTCGCACCTCAGTTGTGCTTGAGTTCATGGCCTATAGCGCTATATGTTTTCATTGAGTCTGATATCATGCACCTTAGTGTGCTTATGATCGATATTCAGTATTTTGATGTGATGAGCTATTCAGCTCGACATATGACTCTTTGTGTGAGTCTATATTGTTGGGATCGGGTGGCACGCCGCCATGGTTATATTGTTGGGATCGGGTGGCACGCCGCCATGGTTATATTGTTGGGATCGGGTGGCACGCCGCCATAGGTATACTGTTGGGATCGGGTTGCACGCCGCAACAGTGTGATGTTTATTTCAGTGTCCATAATTGCTCTTATGTGTTCTGTTTCCTATTTTTCTGAGGAAGTCCGTGTTTATGTGAGAGCTGAATAATTCTCTCTAGTTTTCGCCTTCCTTTGTATCACGTAGGTATTAGTGGATTACTAGCACATTGTGTCATCTTGTGGGACTTTTGATTATGTTCGATGTGGCTTATCGCCTGAGCAGTTCGTACTGGGTGAGATGAGATTATGTGATTTGGGGTCAGTGCAAACTGATTATACGAAGTATATTATAGAGGAAATGATCATCCTCCGGTTTAGGACAAGGTAATGGATCTTGTCAGGAGTATAGACCCAATGAAATGTTGATTCAGTAGTTGGTTATGGATATCGGCACATCTCTTCCGTCGTGTCAGTATTGTAAAAGTTAGAACAAGACCTATGTAGGTCATGATGTGCAATGGGAGCATTTGATTAGCTGAACATTGGCTAATTTGATCATAAAATATTATCGTGGTCCTGTGGATTTTGTGTTGCAAGGTAAGAATCCAACAATGTTATGCAGTCATGTTTGGGGACGACATGTGGTGAATAATTGAGTGATCTCTTGATGAAAACAAGCCTGACACAGAATTCCGGATGTTGGAATTAGGCTCTAAGACTTAATTGTTTGAACAAGAGGGAATATCTTCAGATTATATTAGGCTAATGTGCCCAGCTGAGTCCTAGATTTATTGGCCCTTTTTAGATTTTGAGGCATGTTGGGGAGGTTGCTTATGAGTTGGCCTTACCTCCCAGCCTAGCCGGAGTCCATCCCGTATTTCATGTCTCTATGCTCCGGAGGTACCATGGTGACCTGTCGCATGTGTTGGATTTCACTTCTGTTCAGCTAGGCAAGGATCTGTCTTATGTTGAGGAGCCAGTAGCCATTCTAGACAGGCAGGTCAGAAAGTTAAGGTCAAAGAACATCGTTTCGGTAAAGGTTCAGCGGCGGGGCCAGCCGGTCGAGGAGGCGACTTGGGAGACCGAGCAGGATATGCACAGCCAGTACCCTCATCTTTTCACTACTCCAGGTATGTTTTCTATGCTCGTTCGAGGACGAACGAATCTTTTAAGTGTGGGAAGATGTAACGACTCAGCCGGTCGTTTTAGAAAATTACGCCCCAATCCCCAATTTAACTATTCCCCTAAGTTCATTTCTGCTATTGTGGTTTGCCGGAGAGTCGGTTCTGAAATTTTGAGCATTTTGGGACACTTAGTCCCTAAATGAGAGCTTTAAAGTTAGAAAATGGTCCGTAGCCGGAACAGTGTCAAGACGACCTCGGAACGGAAATCCGATGGTTCCATTAGCTCTGTTAGGAGATTTCGGGGTTGGGAGCACGTTCGGAATGTATTTTAGAGGTCCGTAGCTCAATTAGGCTTGAAATGCCAAAGTTTGAAATTTTGGCGAATCCGAACGTTAGGTGAGATTTTGATCCGGGGGTCGGAATGGAATTCTGACAATTTCTGTAGCTTCGTTATGTGATTTTGGATATGTCCGCAAATTTTCAGGTCATTCGGACGTCGTTTGGTCGGGTTTTTGATTGAATGCTAGTTTCGAAAGTTTTGAAGAAACTTAGGCTTGAATCCGTGTGTAATTGGTGATTTTGATGTTTAGGATGGTGTTTTTATGATTGGAACAAGTTCGTATCATGTTTTGGAATATGTTGGTGGTTTTCGTTGGGGTCCCGGGGGCCTCGGGATGAATTCGGACCATCAAACGGGCATTTGAAACTTGGAAAATCTGCAGAAAATGCAGCAGCAGTGCAGCAGAAATTTGACCTACGCGTTCGCGAGGCACGTGCCGCGTTCGCGTAGGCCTGGTCAGGTGGGTAATCGCGTTCGCGTAGTAGAGAACGCGTTCGCGTAGTTGTGGCTTGGGACGTATCGCGTTCGCGTCCAGGTGGGCCGCGTTCGCGAAGAGTAAAGTGGGCGGCTTGGGATTTTTATTCATCGCGAACGCGTGGATGAGAGCCGTGTTCGTGAGGGGTCTGTTTGGCAATACATCGCGGACGCGTGGGATGGCGTCGCGTTCGCGAAGAAGAAGTTGGGCGAGTCATCGCGGACGCGTGAAGCCCATCGCGAACGCGATGAGCAATGGGGTCTGGCAGTGAGCTTAAGTTCAGAACATAACAGTCGCGGCCTAACACACAAAAACCGCCATTGTTGAGCTCTAAGAGAGGAAATTGACGGGGAAACGCTGGGATATCATCGGGAAATCATCGGGGGTAAGTTTCTTGACCTTAATTCATTAGTTTATCATGAAATCCTTGATTAATTCACTGAAAATGGAAGATTAAAGGTGGGTTTGAGCCCTAGGCCTAAAATTTAGGAAATCTTTGATTTAAATGGGCAAACGGAGTCCGATTTCGATAAATTTTATATGCACGGACTCGTATTGAGATAAGGAACCCGAATATATAATTTTCGTGATTTTTCGATAAGCGTACCGAAAGTCGGGTTTTGGCAACTTGTGGGTTTTGGTGTATTTTGAGTTATTTTGATTAGGTAATGCCCAATTGGCCTATTTTGATGTGATTCTATTGATTTTTATCAGATACTACACTTGTGGAGGCCGACATTCACGGCAAGAGAGTTGTCTCTTAGCGGTTTTGTACCGGAGTCGAGGTAAGTGGCTTGTCTAACCTCGTGTGGGGGAACTTTCACCCCTGGGATATTATGTGATAGTTTAAATGCCTTGTACGCGAGGTGACGGGCGTGTACATGCGCTGGTTGTTGTAACATACACTTTACTTGAATTGTCCGATTAGTGATATTCTGCTCTTAGCTGATAAAAGCGTTACTTTTACCCGGTATTAGTTAGAAAAGCATGATTAGCTAGGATTCAACATGTTTAATTGCCTAGTTGACTTACTTGAACTTCTTGATAAATAGTTGGCACTAGCTTCGGTGAAGTTGTAATTAAACATAGTACACTCTCCTTGTGTGTTTTCTTTATTTGATGTGTTGGTGGATTGCGGGTTCAATTCCCGGAGATCCCAGGGCTGTGGGTTCGATTCCCAGAGACCCGAAGTGATATTTGTAGGGACTACGGGTTCGATTCCCGGAGATCCCGAGTTATTGTGGTTGGGACTACGGGTTCGATTCCCGGAGATCCTGAGTTATTGGTAGGGACTGCGGGTTCGATTCCCGGGGATCCTGAGTTATTGGTAGGGACTGCGGGTTCGATTCCCGGAGATCCTGATTTATTGAAACATGGGCTGCGGTTTCGGTTCCCGAAGTCCCAGGGGTACTGTTGATGGGACTGTGGGTCCAATTCCCACAGGTCCTGGACTTGCTGATTGAGTCTTTATTGAGTTATTTACTTGCTGCTAGTTTAAATTGTAGACGGTTGCAGAAATCATACATTGTTGTTATTTCGGAATTGTTGTCATTTAAACTGCTTATTATTATTATCGTCATCATTATGTTATTGTTCTCTCAGTAGGGCCCCAACCTTCCTCGTCACTACTCCATCGAGGTTAGGCTTGGCACTTACTGAGTTCCGCCGTGGTGTACTCATGCTACTATTCTATACACTTTTGTTGTGCAGATCCAGGTACATCTAGACAGGCTCATACTAGGTGATTCAGCAGCATTTTGGGAGACCTCGAGGTATGATCTGCCACGTCCGCGGATCCGGAGGCCTTCCTTCTATTCTATTAGTACTAGTAGATATTTTTCCTTCACTTCGTTGTTAGATTCTCTTTATACATAGAGCCACAGTTGTATATTCCCTTTTAGTCTATGTTACCCGTGGGATTCCGGATCTTGGTGGTGTTTTATACAGTGTGTTTTGACGGATGTATGTGCCAAGCGGCACAGATTACATTTCTTTCTATTTTATCTTCCGCTAAATCTTATTTAAATGTTCATAATTTGTATATTCCGCAACGTGTTAGGCTTACCTAGTCATGGAGACTGGGTGCCATCACGACATGTTCACGATTGGTGAATTAAATCTCAACCGTTGAGATATTGATCCGACGGACCAAGTGAGGCGGTTTAAGTGTGAAAGAAACAGCGCCGTTTAAAAGATTAAATCTTAGTCGTCTAAATAATATGATCAAACGGACACTATTGAGTCTATTAGAAATTCAAACGACGTAGCATTGGTAAGAAATCCTGGCCGTCCAAATAAATTTATCTAAAGGAGGCCAGGCATCCATTCATTAAACCAAACGACATCGTCTAGGATAATTAATCCTGGCCATTGATCAAAAATGATCTAAAGGCCAGAATTGCCCAGCCCCAAGAGAGTATATAAACCTTGTCTCTCAGTTTAGAGACCAAACGTTACACATATATTAACTCTAGCCGCCTTCTCCCTCATCGTCTTCTTTATCTCTTCATCGTCTTGGCCAGAATCCATGGCCGTCTCCGGCCACCTTCAACCTCAAACCTTCCTTTTTTCTCTCTTTCTCACCAAGACTACTCTAGAAGCCTAGGAAACCAAAAGAAAAACCTTTGTTCTTGAATGTTCGATCACTGAAGCCTTTGCCGTTGACCTTCACCTTATGATCCAGCCTCACAAAATAACAGGCTAGGACCACTACGAGGGGATCTTTCACCCTATGTAGTTGGTTTCCTTCAAATCACCCTGGAAATGCTCGAATATTCAAAAGAAGTTCGCCGGAACCCTACCTCCGGTGAACACCCAAACATGACCCACCTCAAATACACCTCTTAACACCCAGAACACTCTTATAACACCCAAAAACCCAAATATAAACCCATTTAAGGAAAATCTGGAAAACATCAGACTTCAAGTCTCTGAAGTCTTGAAGCCTGGAAAAAGAGAAGAAAAAGAAAAGAAAAAGAAAAGAAAGAAAGAAAAGAAAAAGAAAAGAAGTGTTTTTTGTATTAAGATATCCTACATATTTTCTATTTATTTGCCTTCTTTGTTCTAGCATGCTTTTGACTATTCATCTTTTTAATCTTCTAAGTAGTGTTTTTTGCATATTTTTATTTGTTGGTCTTCTAGGTATTTCTATCATTAGCCTATCTTATCTATCATGTTCTTGGCACGTAACTGATATGTTTAGCTCTTTAAGGTTTTCTATAAGTCAACACATGAATCTAATGTGAATATGCTTCTTTATGTTTTGATTTGTTAACTGTGCCTGTGTCTGAAATTACAAGTTAGTTAATTGGGATTCAATCATTATCAAATTTCACTCTGAGTTCTAGTTAATTGATGAATCATTTTGATTGGGGCTATATGTGCAAAACGACATAAATTGGTTGTATTTGTAATGGATTCATATGTTAGACTATGTTAAATCCTATTGTGCTTTGTGGTATTGGTTATAGCTGTAATAGACAAGTGTGATTAGTAATCTGGCTATTTTTGAAAGTAACCTGATCTGGATATAAGTGAAATAACTTGGGACTATGTAATTAATCTGGACACTCCTGAAATATTGGAGTGGTTAGTTCTGCAAATCAAAGTCTAGTTAACAAAACAGGCTAGTCCTGCAATCTAATCTGATTAAGCTAAGTGATAGTTAAGTAATAATAAAAGTGTTACATCTTAAAGAGGTTAAAATTGACAGAACTAAGGTTAAAATCTGGCCAAGTCTCAAATGATTCAGAATATAATGGCTAGTACTTAAATAACAATAAACCTAGGATACCTTAACCATTAACAGGTCGGGTAAATAACAAGTAATAATAAAGGTATAAAAGGAATAAGAAATGGTAAAAATGTGAATTTAATAGAGCCTATAGGGACAAAATAGACTTTCAAACTTAGTATTTCTGTAATTAGACATAAAATAAAGCGCAAAACAGACCTAATAAAAAGGCTTAAGTGTGAAAATCCTTAGCAAGTGAGGGCACCATAGTAATATGCTCTTAAAATAAGCAAAAGGAATTCCCTAGAACCTTTCGCAAGGGCTGGAAGGCATTTCGAGTCTGAAAATGGGGTACCAAACTGTAATTAATAAAAGAATTAAGGGGAGGGAACTTATAATAAGATTTTTGAATTTCCCCCTCAAAATTCCACCCAAATCACCTATAAATAGGCTGCAACTTGGCCTGAAAAAGGGCTGGATTCTAGAAATTCAGAGAAAACATTCTGAAATACAAAAATTAACATCTATACACCATAAATATAGAGAGTAATATTTTGAGTTAAGTCAAGTACATGTTCTGGAATTCAACTAGGGTCTTATGTTGTTCTATACTATTGGATTCTATTGGATTTCCTTCAATTATGTTCCATGGTTTGCTTATCTGCTGGACTTGAGGATTATACTCGACTGTGTTATTGCTATTCTACTGTGATTTGCTCTCTATTGATTTTGCTGCTGTGATCACTGACTATCCTTCATCTTCATTTGCATCCTAGACTTATAAGTTTCCCTTTATTGAATGAGGTACACATTTTTCTACCCAGATATGTAACTGTCAGCTATTTGAGGAAATGAAAATGCCATGAGTTGTTCGGCTGGAATCTGCTGTTGTATTTTGAAATTTTTATTTTAATTGTCTATTACATTTTCTGTAATTTGATAGGAACAAATGTAATAGTTAAATATATATGAGACTCGAACAATGTAATAGATAGAGTAGAGTAGAATACACGTAGTCATAATCACTCTATATTTAGCTTAAAAACAGGGCAAATCGTAAAATCAATTCACCTAGTTAATACTAGCTTCATAATCTAAACAATAACTATATTTACTTAGTTCACTTAATTAGATAATGACAGCGGAAATTAGTAGCTTATTGTTTAAGTTTTATTAGTAATCGATAATTATGATCCAGAATAGCATGAGTTACAATTAGTGGTTAATAATGATTCAATTTGCATTGTTAAGTAACGTATCATTGTTAAAGTATATGAGATAGTAGTCTATTGTTCAAGTTCAATTAGTGATAGATAATTAGGATTCAGAATTAATATTGTTAAACTTGTACTTCTGTTTCTTATGAAATAAATGTCATTGGTTAATTTTATCTACTGTTTGTTGAGCGTTTGTATATTGGTTATGAAATCTCAATTCTGTTTCGTATTTCTCTCGACTGGTCTGGGCTCGATTGACGGTATAGGCCCAGATCCAATTGGACTCATCTCTGGGTCTCTAAATAACAATTTTAACATATTCTGGGTTTCTAGAACCCAGTTATGCAAACTGGGCTATTAAATTCAAGTCTATAAACGTCCAGGCCTGGAAATGGAAATAAGGGGCCTGGACATGGTTCTGAAAATACAAAACAAGTAAATAATTAGGGAAAAACCAAAAATAGAAAATGTAGCATTTATTAGGATTGGACTTCTAAAAATAACGGGATGAGCCTCGTATAAGAACAAAATACGCGGGGCCCCCATATGAATGTTAATAAGTGATAGACTCGGGAAGACCGTTTAGCAAATTCCACGGTCTTTCCTAAAGTATAATAAGCCGTTAGACGTTATAGGCACGATTTTAAATATACATTCCTTAATACGAGTGCACATCTAATGTGACTCAAATATTAAATCTCGACGAAGTTGAAACGTGTTAAAAGTCACAGGCGTACTGGTTGCGGTGTGACTCGAAATGCATTTTCGCGACGTCGCAAGTTGTTAAAACTATCAAAAATGAAACATTCACATGTTGTAAAAGCATATAACGAAATCAAATAAAGTCAAAAACGACAGTTGAGCGACCGTGCTAAAACCACGGAATCCGGGAGTGCCTAACACCTTCTCCCGGGTTAACAGAATTCCTTATCCGGATTTCTAGTTGCGCGGACTGTTTAAACAGAGTCAATTTTCCTCGGATTCGGGATTAACCGGTGACTTGGGACACCATTATCATCCCAAGTGGCGACTCTGAAACTCAAAATAAAATCTCGTTCCGATTGTCCTTAAAGTGGAAAAACTCCTTCCTCGTTGTTATTATTATATCCTTTCCCGGGTGTATTGGTAATTAACGAGGTATACCTTATCCCTTTATTCGTGAAATAGATGTTAGTAAAAAGGGAGGTGTGACAGCTCTGGCGACTCTGTTGGGGATAAGCAACCCAGAACTTCGGTTCAGGGTTTAAGAATTCGAGCTCGATTGAATTGTCGTTCTTGATGTTATTTGACTTCATTATATGCTTTGATCAATGTGTTACATGTTTACTGCTTTGATACTACATGGATTGTATATATACAATTGTGCCGAAAACCCTTCTCTTCTTACCTACGGGGATGTGCTTACTGGTGGAGACTCCCCTTTCTTTTAAGTCATACCAAAAATAAGAAATAGAAGCCGGATAAGTTACAAAGCCGAACGACCCCATAGGTCCTCGATACGTAGCCCCCTCCTCGATCCGAGTTGTCCACTCGGGTACACGGTCTAGCACCATATGAAACAACAGGATATTGAACCTAGGTCTAGGACGATTATTTGCATCATATCTGACTTAGGGGACTCAACACAGGGGTTGGGTCCGTCTAGGACAGGTGACCCGGAATATCAAAGACTAAGCATATTATATGTTGCATTTATTTTTCCTGGACCATTATGTGGACCGGCAGAATTCCTTAAAACAAAAAGAAAGATAAATTCTAGAATAGAAAGTATTGAAATGTTGGCGAAACTCTATCAAAATTTGAAAAGAAAGTTTGAAAAATAGGTGGAATAATACAATTGAAATAATTGGTCACAAAATAATCTGACCGAGCTATGCAGGTTTGATTCTTGCCATTAGGTGGGATAACGGGTCCAACCACCCTTTTAGAAAATGACCAAAAATATTGAATTTTAGTTTTCAATAAATCAAAGTGATTGCTATTTTTGGAAATAGCCGAATGTTCCGAAAGGACGCCGGAAGGCTGTTTTTGCAAAAATGGCCACTTTGAAGTCATGTCTTTTTCTTTTCAAATAAATAGCCCGGAAAGGCTAATTCTTTCAAAAATGAAAAAATTATTTTTGAAAAAATATTTTTGTTTTTCTGAATAAAATCGCCTTTAATAAATATGCAGAATGCGCATAGTACAAAATGAACCCTTTGCCTTAATGAACAAAATCCCTTTGGAGTTGAGGTTATGGTGGAACGATCTGGGCCAAGAGGGACAGGTTTGGGTCAAACGATCTCTGAAAGATCTTACTGGGTTGATGGACATAATACCCCGTGGTGATATCATTCGGGCTCTCGTTGCTTGTTGGGATCCTGCGCATAATGTTCTACACTTCTCAGATTTTGAGCTCACTCCTACATTAGAAGAAATTGCTTATTATATCGGGAAAGGTGAGGTTCCCCTGAAGGATAAATACCGGGTGGCTCCAAGGGCAATTACAGTGCACAGATTCCTCGATTCCTTGAAAATTGCCAGGAACGTTCAAAACGAAGACTTGGCTCATAGATTTTGTACTTTAAGTTTTATCTACCGCAGATATGGTCATATTAGGGGATTTAACGACCCACGAACAAGCTCTGCAGTAAATCTAACCTAGTCAAGTGGGAAGAGCATATGCGATTTGCCTTTATAGTGGCATTCCTGGGATTAGTCATATTCCCGAGGAAAGATGGAAATATTGATATAAGGGTCGCCGGGGTTGCCAGTACTCTTCTTGTGCAAGATAATAGCACACTGGCACCGATGATTGTAGCTGATATTTTCCGTGCCCTCACATCCTATAAAGCGGGGCATGACTTCTTCGAGGGATGCAATTTGATTCTCCAGATATGGTTGATAGAACATTTGTGTCGTCACCCTCCGTTCTCGAGTTACGGGTCATCTGAAAACACGTGCATTGAAGAGTTTTATATGAGAACAAAAGAAGTTAAGTTGCCAGAAGGAGCAAAAGGTTGGATTACATACTTGCGATCGTTGACTGCTAGCCAAATTGATTGGGCATACGGATGGTTGCCCCTCAACGAGGTGATATACATGCCAACAGAAGGGTCGCATTTCTTGATAATGGGTCTTAAAAGCATTCAGCCTTATGCGCCGTACAGGGTACTACGGCAGCTCGGGAGATATCAGGTTATACCAAAAGACGGGGACCTCAGCCTACAAGCCGTAGAAATCAGTCCGGACGGACAATTCTCGAAAGCAAATATTCGACAGATCTGGAATGAACGCCAATGCTTGAGAGTAGACACTTGTGTGGGAAACCGAGCTCGATGGGAAGTATCACCAGGGTATGCCGCATGGTATCGCCGGGATGTCGAGCATGATAGACCAATGAAGAGGCCTCACATTCAAGAGTTGGCCGAGCAGTCTAAGGAACACAAAGATTGGGTGGCCAAAGAAAATGAGTACCGAGCCAGAATCAGCTTGTTAGAGAAACAATTCCAAGACCTCAAATTCGAGAGCAGCTTACAAGCGGCATCCGATGAGGGAGAAAAGAAACAGCTGAGAAAAAAGAACAAAATGTTGAAGGCTCATATTGCGAAGATGATAACCGTAGCCGAAACCCCAGTTTGCCTAGCCCGAGATGAGAAATTGATTGAAAATCTTCGGCGCAAAGTGAATGACTATAGCTTTGATCTTGATAAAGCTGAAAAGGAGTTAGTCGGGGTTCGGAAACAACTGGCCAGAAATGCTGAGGAAAGAGTTCGAATGGTTCATCAATTACAAGATGAACATAAGGTTGAGTCGATTGAGAAAGAAAATCATTACAGCCGAAGTCAAAAGTAGCAAACAAACCAAAGAGTTTGAAGTAGAGAGAGAACATTGCTACATGGCTATGGCTCGGTTAGAGTTGGAGCTACAACAACTACAAAAGGAGAACCAGCAAACCTTAGACGCTCGTGCCAAACAGATTGGTAGGTTGCTTCAGGAAAAAGGTGTCATCAGGGAAAGAATCGTCAACATTGCTCAGTACATCACAAGGAAATGCCAATTGTGTGAAGATGTGTCCCAATCAACATTCACATCAGCAGTAAAGTTCTTTGTAAAGCAAGTAATGACCGACCCGGACAAACTCCAAAGTGGATTAGCATATAGGCCCGCGGCAAGACCGAACGATGTCTCGCGGGCACTAGGAGCTTTAATGTATTCATAGGGCATGCATTTTGTATTTGTATTTTTCTTTTGCATTTGTAGTACAACATCATTTGTAACCGATGTTTGAGTATCAATGAAAAATTCAAAAGAAGTTGTTGTTATTTTCTTTCTTTTATGCAAACTGTTTGGGCGATAGGCAAACATGTAGGAACGAAAAAAAACAAAAAAAGAGAAATGGAAAAGAAGAAAACAAGAAAAAGAAACAAATAGAAAAGCAATGAAAAACAGAGGTGAAAAGAAAATCGGTGGTTCAAAGAGGAATAATGCCGGGATGATGCATAATGATTAAGGCAAAAGTTGTGATTCTTAATTGTGATATTTTACCCCTTATGAGCTAACTATTAACGAGTTTTGTTGTTGATGAGTATCAGATTTTCAGTTGGCAACTGGCATTCTGGCACATCACAGCTACAATACACGTTCAAAAGCTATGACCAAAGCAGTGACTCAGGAAATCGAGCCCACTATTATGGATCCGGTACAGGAGGAAGAAGTTGTGGACGTGGCTAGTATGAAAGAACAGATGTACATGTTAAGGCAGCAAATGTCGGAGATGTACCAGGCCTGGTCTAGGGGTCAACCTTTGCCTTCCTATCCAGCCAACCCAACATACGTCCCTCCTACAAATCCAAATCCTGAACCACCTACTATGAACCCATCCTCCACATACCCAAACTACCAACATTACTATGCTACAACTTCACAAGAACCTCCACCATTGTCCAAACAAGTTCCACCACCACCACCTCAGGTCGCTCCGGTATACGTGGCACCGCCACCTGCTGCTCTACACAAATCTTCCTGCGAACCTGTGTTCCATGTTTAGGAAACTCATTATTATCCACCAGAACCAACATTCAGGCAACATTACTCCTACACACTGATCATAGACATGACAGAAGAGGAAAAGCCTGTAATAAATTTGGAACAAGAAGAGATGGCCCGTAAGATGAAAAGTCTTGAACAGTCCTTTCGTAACATACAAGGGCTATGAGGCCAAGTGAGTGTTGCGTATAAAGACTTATGCTTGTTTCCGGAGGTACAGCTCCCGACCGGGTTTAAGCTACCCAAGTTTGATATGTATGACGGTCACGGGGATTCGGTAGCCCATATGAGGGGTTACTATAGTAAAATGCACGGAGCAGGTGGAAGAGACGAGTTACTTATGGCTTATTTCAGCTAGAGCTTAAGTGGTTCAGCGTTGGAATGGTATACTCGACAGGATCATACCAGGTGGTTCATCTGGGATGACCTAGCTCAATCATTTGCCAACCATTTCCAATACAATATAGAGATTATCCCCGATAGGCTATCATTGACTAAAATGGAGAAGAAACCCGGGGAAAGTTTCCGGGAATACGGGTTCAGATGGAGGGAGCAGGCTGCACGAGTAGACCCTCCCATGAAGGAATCAGAAATGGTGGACTGCTTTCTACAGGCTTTGGAGCCAACTTACTATGGTCACCTGGTATCGGCAATTGGAAAAACCTTCAACGAGGTGGTCAAAATGGGAAGCTTTGTAGAAGAGGGGTTAAAGACAAATAAGATCATGAGTTATTCGGCTATTAAGGCAACAAACCAGGCAATACAAACTGGAACTGGAGGATCGATTGGCAAGAAGAAGAAGGAGGAAGTTGCGGTCATTGAAGGTAGATCATGGTCCCGGGGCCCCAATACATATCATCATCCACCTCGCCCATACCAACCATATCCACCAGCACCCTACAACCCACCTCCACCATATTATCCTCCCACCAATCCACATTTTTCCATCCCACATGCTCAACCTTACCCACCGCCTCCACATGTATGGCGTACCCCAGCTCCACAAAATGTCTACCACGCACAAAATGCCTACCCGCCTTCCAAAACATACAAAAATCCAAATCGACCCAATTTCCGTCCAGATCCAGAAGTAAGAGGAGATAGAGCCCAAAGAAAGAAAATATTTACCCCGTCAGGGGAGTCATATACCAGTCTTTTTCACCGCTTGAGAGAGCTAGGGATGTTGAGCCCTATTGAACCAAAAATTCCAAACCCACCACCCAGAAATCTCGACCAATCAGTCCGATGTGAGTATTGTTCCGGGGCGTCGGGACATGATACAGAAAAGTGTTGGCATTTAAAGTCCGCCATACAGGAACTTATTGATACCAGGAGGATCGAAGTGCAAGCTCCGGAAACTCCCAATATCACACAGAATCCATTGCCAGCCCATCATGAGACGCATATGATAGAGTTGGAGCAGGGAGAGAGCAATAAGAAACCTTCTCAATCAGTGATGATGATTAAAGCTAACAATAAGGTGGAAGGAGAAGTTGAAAAGGAGAAAGTATCAGCTGAGTTACCAATGAAGAAACCATCAGTGGTTGAGCCCGTGAAGATAGTAGTGCCGGGAGCTAAGCCTTTGTTGACCGTGAAGGGAGCTTATGTGGAGCCTGTGGTTTTCAAACCAGTGGTGCAGATGCCAGTCGTGAACACCAGGGCCACATCGTGGAACTATGATAAAAATACATTGATGTACAAGGGGAAGTAAGTTAAAGGAGAAATCAATGAAACACATGGTTTAACTCGCTCCGGGTGATGCTTTGCCCCGGAAGAACTGAGGAAGACAAAAGTGATAAAGGAGAACCCGGCTCATGTGAAGAAGGCAGTTACCAAGGAGGAAGCGGAAGAGTTCTTGAAAAAGATGAAGGCTCGGGACTATTCAATAGTGGAGCAATTGAGAAAAATGCCCGCGCAGATTTCATTGTTATCATTGCTAATTCATTCTGATGAGCATAGGAAGGTGTTGATGAAAATTTTGAATGAAGCACATGTGCCTGAGAAGATTTCAGTATGCCATTTGGAGAAAATCACGAATAAGATCTTTGAGACAAACAAGATAACATTTTCAGATAATGAGTTGCCGCTTGAAGGAACGGAGCATAACAAAGCACTATATCTCACAGTCAAGTGTGAAGAATCCATAGTTACCCGTGTTCTGGTGGACAACGGGTCAAGTGCCAATATTTGCCCACTCTCAACCTTGGGAAAGTTGAAGGTCAATCCTGACAGAATTCATCGGAACAGTGTATGTGTACGGGCTTTTGATGGAGGTGGCAAGAATATTGTAGGGGATATTATACTGGAGATTACTATTGGACCGGTGGACTTCACTATGGAGTTCCAGGTGCTAGATGTTGTTGTATCTTACAATCTTTTATTGGGACGTCCGTGGATCCACGCGGCGAAAGCTGTACCATCCTCTTTGCATCAGATGGTAAAATTTGAATGGGAACAACAGGAGATCATCGTGCATGGAGAAGATGATGTCTGCAATGCTATCACACCATTCGAAGAAACTGAAGGAGATAAGGGCCCGTGGGTATATCAAGTCATGGACACTGTGGTGGTGAATAAAATATCCGAAGGGGAAAAACATGACGATTCCCACAGTGGCTCCTACAGCAGTGATGGTAGCCAAGGAAATGATAAGAAATGGGTTTTCACCGGGGAAAGGCTTAGGAGTAACTCTACAAGGTATAACACAGCCAATCCACCTGTCGGGCAGTAACGACACTTTTGGTTTGGGTTTCGAGCCATCCGTTGCCGATATCCAAAGAGCCAAGAAAATGAAGAAGAAAAGTTGGTCCCTCCCAAAGCCTATTCCAAAACTATCCAATTCCTTTACCAGGCCTGGTACACGGAGACATCTGGCGACTGTTATGCCAAGTCGCGCTGAAATAAAACCGGATGCGGAACTCCTAGCAAGGTTCGAGAGGCTATTTGAAGATGTGAATATGTTGGAGATGGGTGAAGGAACAAGTAAAATGGATGTTCAGTTCGTGGGACCCTGCATTGCGCTTAATAACTGGGAAGCTACTCCTCTTCCGATCAGGAGGGAGTTGTGGTAGTTAGCTTTAAATATTTCATTTCCCCAAAAGTTGTCTTATTTTGTAATCCCACATCCCATCAAAAACAAATGTATCCAATGCTTGTTACCTTTTTGAAAAATCAATGAAATGCAATTTCTTTCCTTCTTCCATTTTTGCCTTATTTTATTTTTCTTCTTTTGTACAGTTCAATATTTGCTGATTCCAATGATATGTCATGCATGAAGGATTCCCGGTCCAATCTTGATAATCGAATAGTTATACAGGAAATTGAAAGTGAACATGAAGTGGAATATAAGGATGAGGAAATACTGGAGGAAATTAGTAAAGATTTGAGTCATTATGAGGAAAACCCCAAATCAAACTTAAATGAGATAGAATCCATTAATCTGGGAAGAGAGAGAATGTCCGAGAAACAAAGATCAGTGTGCATTTAGAGGCTTCCCTCGGAGAAGATTTAATCAAGTTGTTACATGAGTACAAGGACATATTTGCTTGGTCCTATGATGACATGCCCGGACTCAGTACTGATCTGGTGGTACATAAATTGCCCATTTATCCGGAATGCCGGCCGGTAAAATAGAAGTTAAAAAAGTTTAAAACGGACATCAGTGTGAAAATAAAAGAAGAAGTCAATAAGCAATTCGAGGCAAAGGTCATACGGGTCACTAAATATCCCACCTGGTTAGCTAATGTTGTGCCAGTTCCGAAGAAGGATGGAAAAACCAGGGTGTGCGTTGATTACAGGGACCTTAATAAAGCTAGTCCAAAGGATGATTTTCCATTGCCAAATATCCATATATTGATCGACAATTGTGCCAAGCATGAAATTGGCTCTTTTGTGGACTGTTATGCGGGTTATCATCAGATCTTGATGGACGAAGAAGATGCAGAAAAGACAACCTTTATCACGCCTTGGGGAACATATTGTTACAGGGTGATGCCGTTTGGGTTGAAGAATGCCGGGGCTACATATATGAGGGCGATGACCACTATGTTTCATGACATGATGCACCGAGAGATCGAAGTATATGTGGACGATGTCATCATTAAGTCCAAAAAGCAATGTGACCATGTCAAAGATTTGAGAAAGTTTTTCCAGAGGCTCCGAAGATATAATCTCAAGCTCAATCCAGCAAAGTGTGCTTTCGGGGTGCCTTCAGGAAAGTTACTGGGGTTTATAGTAAGCCGGCGTGGTATTGAATTGGATCCGTCAAAGATAAAAGCAATCCAGAATTTGCCTCCGCCGAAGAATAAGAAAGAAGTGATGAGTTTATTGGGCAGATTGAATTATATCAGCAGATTTATTGCTCAGTTGACGTCAACTTGTGAGCCCATTTTCAAATTGTTGAAGAAAGATGCTGCGGTAAATTGGACTGATGAATGCCAAGAAGCCTTTGACAAGATTAAGGAATATTTGGCCAATCCTCCGGTATTAGTTCCTCCAGAACTGGGAAGACCTCTGATCTTGTATTTGACTGTTCTAGATAATTCTTTTGGCTGCGTACTGGGGCAGCATGACGAAACGGGAAAGAAAGAGCAGGCGATATATTACCTCAATAAAAAGTTCACATCTTACGAGGTAAAATACACTCAATTGGAGAGAACGTGTTGTGCTCTAACGTGGGTTGCTCAAAAACTGAAACATTACCTGTCAGCTTATACCACATATTTGATATCACTGTTGGATCCATTGAAGTATATATTTCAGAAGCCTATGCCTACAGGAAGACTTGCTAAATGGCAAATTCTGCTCATAGAGTTTGACATCATCTATGTAACACGTACGGCAATGAAGGCGCAAGCAGTTGCAGATCATTTAGCAGAAAACCCAGTGGATGATAAGTATGAGCCGTTAAAAACATATTTTCCTGATGAGGAGGCAATGAATGTTGAAGAAGTAGAGCAAAATGATAAGCCAGGCTGGAATTCGATGGAGCTGTCAACAGTAAGGGAGTTGGAATTGGAGCAGTGCTTATTTCAGAAACGGTTCAGCATTATCCCGTTACCGCTCAGCTTCGATTTTTCTGCACTAACAACATGGCCGAATATGAAGCATGCATATTGGGATTGAGGATGGCGATAGATATGGGTGTTCAAGAGATTTTGGTCATGGGTGACTCGGATCTCTTGATACATCAGATTCAAGGAGAATGGGAGACAAGAGATTTAAAGTTGATACCTTATCGACAATGTCTGCATGAACTATCCCAGAGATTTCAATCTATAGAGTTCAAACACATCCCAAGAATGCACAATGAAGTAGCAGATGCTTTGGCCACATTATCCTCCATGTTGCATCATCCAGATAAAGCTTATGTAGATCCATTACAGATACAAGTGCGCGATCAAAATGCTTATTGTTTCAACGTGGAAGTAGAACTTGATGGTGAGCCGTGGTACCATGATATCAAAGAATACTTAAGGACAAGAGGGTACCGAGAACAAGTCACTAGAGATTAGAAAAGGGCTATAAGGCGATTAGCAAATGGATTTTTCCTCAGTGGAGGAGTTGTATACAAAAGAACACCAGATTTGGGGCTATTGAGATGCATAAGATGCGCAGCAAGCTGACACAATTATGGCTGAGGTACATGCGGGAGCTTGCGGACCTCATATGAGCGGATACATTTTAGCCAAGAAAATACTGAGAGCAGGATATTATTGGCTCACCATGGAGCGTGATTGTATTAGGTATGTGAGGAAATGCCATCAATGTCAAATACACGGAGATTTGATTCACTCTCCACCCTATGAGTTGCATACAATGTCTGCACCGTGGCCATTCATTGCCTGGGGAATGGATGTCATCGGACCAATAGAGCCCGCAACATCTAATGGGCACAGATTTATCTTGGTAGCAATTGATTATTTCACCAAATGGGTGGAGGCGAAGACATTTAAGGCAGTGACAAAGAAGGCGGTGGTGGATTTCGTGCATACAAATATCATATGTCGCTTTGGAATTCCTAATGTGATTATCACAGACATTGGTGCAAATCTGAACAGTCACCTCATGGCAGAAGCATGTCAAAGATTCAAAATCCTGCATCGTAACTCTACACCTTACAGGCCTAAAGCGAATGGAGCAGTAGAAGCTGCAAATAAGAATATAAAGAAGATTCTCAGAAAAATGGTGGAAGAGTCAAGGCAATGGCATGAAAAGTTACCTTTCGCTCTTATGGGTTATCGTACAACCGTACGTACTTCAATCGGTGCCACACCTTATTCATTGGTGTATGGAACAGAGGTAGTTATACCCACAGAAATTGAAATACCTTATCTTTGGATCATAGCTGAGGCTGAAATTGATGATGATGAATGGGTAAAATCTCGGCTAGAACAATTGAGCTTGATTGATGAGAAAAGGTTGGCGGCAGTTTTCCACAGACAGTTATATCAGCGGAGGATGGCTGGAGCATACAATAAGAAAGTACGTCCGCGGAAATTTGAAGTGGGACAGTTGGTGTTGAGACGTATTTTGCCTCATTGGGCCGAAGCAAAAGGAAAGTTTGCACCGAATTGGCAAGGACCATTCATGGTGTCGCGGGTATTGTCCAATGGAGCTCTATATCTGACAGATGTTGAAGGAAAATGTGTAGAGACTGCTATCAACTCAGATGCAGTCAAGAGATATTATGTATGATTCCTTTTTCATTTGTATAATTGTATTTGTCATAATTTTGGAATTGAAATGATGAAGGCATTTTATTCTCTATCCAAACACTTTATCCATTGACATCCCCATTGAGCCTTATTTGTTTTATTCTTTCATATCCCTCTCTCGGAATCATTCATGATGCAAGAAAAGAAAAATGAAAAATGATGATGAAAAAAAAGAAAAAGAATAAAAAATGCAAATGCAAACAAAAGAAAAAAGCATACAAAAGACAAAAGAAAATCGGGAAAAGTCAAGACGCAACAATGAATATGAACGTAATCCGAACTACATCTGACTTGATCCCGAAAGGGTACATAGGCAGCCTCAATGAGGTTCAGTCATGATAAAAATAAAATCCAAGATTCCCCAAATATTGAAACTGGGGCAGAAGTTATGTTTATGATTCCGAGAGTTGTAAATATTTTTGAACCCTCGTTAAATTTTGAGCCTTTATACCCTTCTTTCTGAACCCATCCAAAAGCCACATTACAGTCCAAAGAAAGACCTTCTAATCAATTTCGAGAAAATGACGATACAATGAGAATAAGGAGAAACAGGGCATGGACAGTACCCTGTGGTTCAGAAATCAAAAGAACAAAAAGAAAAATAAAAATGAGAGAGTCTTATCGGTGAAAACCTTAACCGGCACCATAAGGCGATTGTGAGATTGAGAGAATAAAAATGAGAGAGTCTTATCGGTAAAAACCTTAACCGGCACCGTAAGACGATTGTGAGATGAGAGAATAAATGAGAGAGTCTTATTGATGTAGCTTAACCGGCACCATAAGGCGAAAGTGAGGAATATTCTGTTGAAAGAAGAAAAACAACAAAAAATAAGATTGGTTTGGGTTGAAGGAAAAGATGGAGTTAAGATAATGACAATTCGATTGGACAGACTAGGTCGAAATTTAAATACATGCCATGGTCAAAGGAATCAGCCGTCATACCCAGATAAGTTCTTTCCTTACTCCAAAATACCCTTACTCCTTTTAATCCATATTTTTCTGCATTTCATTGATCAAAAAACCAGTTGCCCATTGAAAGCTAACTACCAGCTTCTCATGTTAAGAGGCGCAATAACATTAGGTCGAAGAGAAAATAAAAGAAAAACAAATAAAGGAGGATGGCAATAAAAGCCAAAGAAAAAATGAAAAGAAAAGAAACAAAAAGGAAAAGCAGAAAGGAGATTACAGAGGAAAAGTTGATGAAATCTTGCAAAGGGTTGCAGGGCAGAATAAAGCAAGAAGAGGCAGGCAATGGAAGCAAAGTCAACAAAATGCCAGTTGCCAACATTTATAACTAATAAAATTTTTCATTGATTTAGACAGGAACAAAAAGATTCAAATTCTCACTAATCACTTTAAAGTGAATGTGACCAATGTGGAAGAAGAAAAACACAAAAAGAAATACAACAATAAAAGGAGGAATCCGCAGAGGAGGACTTATTCAGTCAACAAGAAACATACCCAAACACCAAGGGATGTATTGTCTTTTCAAAATTCACATCCCATTTATCAAACTGAGGGAATATTTTCTGCATTTTCATTTTCATGCATCGGGCGCCCACCTGGATAATGAGGGAATATTTTTCTGCATTTTCATTTTCATGCATCAAGGCGCCCACCGGGATAACAAGGGAATATTTTCTGCATTTTCATGCATCAAGCGCCCACCTGGATAACAAGGGAATATTTTCTGCATTTTCATTTTCATGCATCAGGCGCCCACCTAGATACAAGGGAATATTTTCTGCATTTTTCATTTTCATGCATCAGGCGCCCACCTGGATAACAAGGGAATATTTTTCTGCATTTTCATTTTCATGCATCAGGCGCCCACCTGGATAACAAGGGAATATTTTTCTGCATTTTCATTTTCATGCATCAAGCGCCCACCTGGATAACAAGGGAATATTTTCTGCATTTTCATTTCATGCATCAGGCGCCCACCTGGATAACAAGGGAATATTTTTCTGCATTTTCATTTTCATGCATCAAGCGCCCACCTGGATAACAAGGGAATATTTTCTGCATTTTCATTTCATGCATCAGGCGCCCACCTGGATAACAAGGGAATATTTTCTGCATTTTCATTTTCATGCATCAGGCGCCCACCTGGATACATTTCTGCATTTTTCATTTTTCTTGCATCAGGCGCCCACCTGGATAACAAGGGAATATTTTTCTGCATTTTTAATTTTTGTTCAGGCGCCCACCTGGATAACAAGGGAATACATTTTTGCATATTTTAATTTCTGTTCGAGCGCCCACCTGTATAACAAGGGAATACATTTTTGCATTTTTTATTTCTGTTCAACCGCCCACCTGGAAAATAAGGGAATACTTTTTCAAAAAATGAAATTTTTTTTTCTAACATGAGTAACACCATGACATGTGAAAAGCCCACACTGGGGCAGATGAAAAGGTTTTCGTTATTTTGTTTTTGTTTTAACAGGTATCAACCTAGAGGCAAGAAACACAATTGGAAGTCACACCAAAGGGAAGGAAGCAGTATGTTAGAAACAAGAAAATAATCAAAAAATAACAAAAAGAAGCATGCAAATAAAAGAGTGGCATAAGATGTGGAAAGCAAGGAAGTACAAGAAGACAAGAAATAGATAGGAATTACTGTAATTCATAGGATCATATCTTAGAATAGTTTCTTTATTTTTCATTTTATCCCGGTGTAACAAGGAGTTAGTCAGTGATTATAGCAACAATAGCAGCAACAACAAAGTCTTGGTAGTTTCAAACTACCAGACCTTCCCGAACTACACTGACCTAATTCCTGTTTAGCCCAGGATATGTAGGCAACCTCTGAGGCAGGGTGCGGTCAAAAGGTTTTCAAAATGCTTTTCACAATGTGATGGCCTCCGACATTATGCTAATCAGAAACATATCTTTCCCCTGCAAAATAGTGGTGTCCATATAATAAAGTATTCATATTGTGAGCACGTGATTTTTGCCCTAAGCAAATAAATTCCAATATTAAAAATAAATAAGATTTTTGATATGTAATTATGTGCTTAATTGAAATAAAGTGTGTGATTGTGATTGAAACAATGTGAAATTAAAAATTAAAAAAAATGGAGTTAACTAGAAAATGTCACAAAAATTAAAGAAATTAAAGAAAATTAATAAAAAATACAAAAAATAACGGAAAATTAAAGAAAATAGCAAAAAAGTGTCATAAAAATACCAGAAAAATTAGAAAAAATAGGAAAATAAAAGAGAAGCAATAATTGAAAAGCATACAAAAAGAGAAAATAAAATACAAAAATAAAATACCAAAGAAATAATTAAATACACAAGGAAATACACAAAAATACAATAAATTGGGCCAAATTCAGGCCCAAAGTGTAACAACCCAACGAATTGGTCGTTCATTCCAAAGACCAAATGAAACGACGGCGTAATTGGGAAATTAAATCTCAACCATTGAGATATTGATCCAACGGACCAAGTGAGGCGGTTAAGTGTGAAAGAGACGATGCCGTTTAAAAGATTAAATCTTTGTCGTCCAAATAAGCTGATCAAACGGACACTATTGAGTCTCTTAGAAATTTAAACGATGTAGCATTGGTAATAAATCCTGGCCGTCCAAATAAATTGATCAAACGGAGGCCAGGCATTACTTCATTAAACCAAACGACAGCGTCTAGGATAATTAATCCTGGTCGTTGATCAAAAATGATCCAAAGGCCTGGATCGCCCAGCCCCAAGGGAGTATATAAACTCCATCTCCCGTTCATTAGAGACCAAATGTTACACATATTAACCCTAGCCGCCTTCCTCCTCATCGTCTTCTTCATCTCTTCATCGTCTTCATCAAGACTGGCTAGAATCTATGGCCGTCTCCGGCCACCTTCAACCACAAACCTTCCCTCTTTCTCTTTTTCTCACCAAGACCACCCTAGAAACCTAGGAAACCAAAAGAAAAACCTTTGTTCTTGAAAGTCCGGTCACCGGAGCCTTTGCCGGTGACCTTCAACTTATGATCCAGCCTCCCAAAATAACACCCTAGGACCACCACGAGGGGATCTTTCACCCTATGTAGTTGGTTTCTTTTGAATCACTCCTGAAAATGCTCGAATATTCAAAAGAAGTTTGCCGGAACCCTACATCCGGTGAACACCCAAACATGACCCACCTCAAATACACCTCTTAACACCCAGAACACTCTTATAACACCCAAAAACCCAAAAATAAACCCATTTAAGGAAAATATGGAAAAAATCAAACTTCAAGTCTCTGAAGTCTTCAAGTCTCTGAAGTCTTGAAGCATGGAAAAGAAAAAGAAACGAGAAAGAAATAAAGAAAAAGGAAGAAGAATAGGAGACGAATCCTGCAAAGCTAAGTGCTTTTTTCCTTCTTTGTTTTCTGTAATTAATCTTTTGCATGTTTTCTGTTTCCTATATTTTTTGTAGTTAATCTTTTGCATGATTTCTGGTTTAAGATCTCCTACATATTTTCTATTTATTTGCCTTCTTTGTTTCAGCATGCTTTCGACTGTTCATCTTTTTAATCTTCTAAGTAGAGTTTTTTGCATATTCTTGATTATTAATCTCCTAAGGATTTCTATCATTAGCTTATCTCATCTATCTTATTCTTTACACGTAACTGATATGTTTTATCTCCTTAGGGTTTTCTATAAGTCAACACATGAATGTGATTTGAATATTTTTCTTTATGTTTGATTTGTTCATTGTGCCTAAGTCTGAAATTACAATTTAGTTAATTAGGATTCAACCATTATCAAATTTCCCTTTGAGTTCTGTTTAATTGATGAATGATTTTTGATTGGGGCTATGTGTGCAAAACGACATAAATTGTCTATATTTGTAACGGATTCATATGTTAGACTATGTTAAATCTTATCGTGCTCTGTGGTATTGGTTATAGCTGTAAAAACAAGTTAGTTAGTAATCTGACTATTTTTGAAAATGACCTAGTCTGATCACTCCTGAAACATTAGAGTGGTTAGTTCTGCAATCTAAGTTTGGTTAGTTAAAGTTAATAAAGTAGGTTAAGTCTGCAAGTTAATTCTGATTAGCTAGTGACAATAAAAGGCTACATTTTAAATTAGTCTAAAATAATTAAAAGAGGCTAAAATTGAAAGACCGTTGAGTTAAAATCTGGCCAAGTCTTAAATGATTCAGAATATAATGGCCAGTACTTAAATAGGCAATAAACCTAAAATGCCCCGACCCTTAGTGGGTCGGGTAATTAACAAGAAACAATAAGGGTACAAAGGGAATAAGAAATGGTATAATTGTGAATTTAATAGAGCCTATAGGGACAAAATAGACTTTAAGGCTTAGTATTTCTGTAATTAGACACAAAATAAAGGGTAAAACAGGCCTAGTAAAAAGGAATAACTATGATAATCCTTAGCAAGTGAGGGCACCATAGTAATATGCCCTTAATAGAAGCAAAACGAATTCCCTAGAACGTTCCAGCAAGGGCTGGAAGGCATTTCGAGTCTGAAATAGAGGAACCAAACTATAATTAATAAAAGAATTAAGGGGAGGGAACTAAAAATAAGAATTTTGAATTTCCCCCTCAAAATTTCACCTAAAACACCTATAAATAGAGTGTCAATAAGCCTGAAAAAGGGTTGGATTCTAGAAATTTAGAGAAAACATTCTAAAATACAAAAATATTAAAAGCTATACACCATAGATAGAGAGTAAAAATTTTTGAGTGAAGTCGAGTGCAAATTCTGGAGTTTAACTAGGGTCTTCTGCTGTTCTATATTACTGGACTCAATTGGATTTCTTAATTCTGTTCATTGGTTGCTTATTTTCTCGGTTTTGAAGATCATATTTTGTTGTTCTTGCTGTTCTGCTGTGATTTGCTCTTTATTGTTCTGCTGCTGTTGATCGCTGGCTATCCTTCATCTCATTTGCTTCTTAGATTTATAAGTTTTCCTTTGCTGAATCAGGTACACATTTTCTATCCAGATATGTAATTGTCAGCTAATTGAGGAAATGAAAATGCCATGAATTGTTCAGAAGAAGTTTCCTGCTGTATTTCATAAATTTTTATGTTTATTGCATGTTAGATTCTTTGTAATTTGATAGGAATGTTTGTAATAGCTAAATGTATGAGACTGAGATAATATAACTGATAGTGTAATAGATAGAGTAGGATAGAATACACGTAGAGATAATCACCTCTAGATTTAGGGAAAAAACAGGTTAATTCGTGATCTTAACTAGTCTAGTTAAAATAGTTTCATAATCTGAATAATAATCACATTAACCTTCATGAATTAGAATGTGATAATTAAAAATGATCAACTTCGTTATAGTCTGTTTCTTCACTTCAATTAGTTTAATAACAATTTGAAATAGTGTAAGCTAGAATCAGTAACTAATTTGCACAGTTAAGTATCATATCACTGTTCGAAACAGTTGAAATAAGTAGTCTATTGTTTAAGTTTAATTAGTGATAGATAATTAGTATTCAGAATTAATATTGTTAAACTTGTACTTCTGTTTCTTATGAAATAAATGTCATTGGTTAATTTACTCTACCGTTTATTGAACGTTTGTGTATTGGTTATGAAATCTCAATTCTGTTTCGTATTTCTCTCGTCTGGTCTGGGCTTGATAGACAGTACAGGCCCAGATCCAATTGGACTCATCCTTGGGCCTCTGAATAACAATTCTAACACATATTAGGTTTCTGAAACCCAATTATGTAAACTGGACTATTAAATTTAGTCCACAAATGTCCAGGCTTGGAAATGGAAATAATGGGCCTGGACACAGTTCTTAAAATACAAAACAAGTAAAGTGATTAGGGAAAAAACCAAAAATAGAGAATATAGCATTTATTAAGATTGGACTTCTAAAAAATAACGGGACGAGCCTCGTATAAGAACAAAATACGTGGGGCTCCCATATGAATGTTAATAAGTGATAGATTCGGGAAGACCGTTTAGCAAATTCCACGGTCTTTCCTAAAGTATAATAAGCCGTTAGATGTTACAAGCACAATTAATATGAGTTCACATATAATGTGACTCAAATCTTAAATCTCGACGAAGCTCAAAACGTGTTAAAATTCACAGGCGTACTGGTTGCGGTGTGACTCGAAATACGTTTTTGCAATGTCGCAAGTCGTTAAAATATCAAAAATGAAACATTCATATGTTGTAAAAGCCTATAACGAAATCAAATAAAGTCAAAAACGACAGTTGAGCGACCGTGCTGAAACCATGGAATCCAGGAGTGCCTAACACCTTCTCCCGGGTTAACAGAATTCCTTATCCGGATTTCTAATTGCGCGAACTGTTTAAATAGAGTCAATTTTCCTCGGATTCGGAATTAACCGGTGACTTGGGACATCATTATCTTCCCAAGTGGCGACTCTGAAACTCTAAATATAATCCCGTTTTGATTGTCCTTAAAGTGAAAAAACTCCTTCCTCGTTGTTATTATTATATCCTTTCCCGGGTGTACTCGTGGTAGCTAGGCAAGCCACTATATTCAACCTTATCCTATTTTTACCAATATTTCATACTCAAATTTATCAATAAGAACCATAACCTTAATTAAATAAATGCGGAAGACTTTATCAAAATAGACATAAGCAGTACCAAGGTAAAATAATACTGAAATTCTCTACCTAAGACGTGGAGTCACCAACTCACGAACTACTACTATATACTACACATAAAGGTTTGAAGGAAAATAACATAAATCTGTTTGTCTCGGAATAAGGAGACTACAGCTAATAATATAAATAAGTGGAAGAGACGTCGGGCTTGCGGACGCCTGCAAGCTACCTCGGTCTCGAAATGCTCAACTCTCACGCAAGGCTCTACTGCTGCTGCTCCCGATCAAAACCTGGACCTGTGAAAAAACGCACAGAAGTGCAGTATCAGCACAAATCCGACCCCATGTGCTGGTAAGTGCCTGGCCTATCCCGGCGAAGTAGTGACAAGCCTAGGACCAGATACCCACGTAAACCTGTGCAGTTCTAAATACATATGTACACCACAAGATAACAAAGAAATATCAAGTAATAACACAATAAGGAATATCACAGAAGAACTCAATAATTAACAACGATCACTAAATCAAAAAGGAAAAATAAGTATAATGAGAAACAAGTAATGTCAAGTCAATGAAATAGCAAATAAAGTGCACGGCATCACCCTTCGTGTTTTTACTCTCATCCTCACCAAATAAGCAAATAAAGTGCACGCATCACCCTTCGTGCTTTTACTCTCATCCTCACATCCATGGTACGGCATGATCCTTCGTGCATGGTTCAATAACAAGGCACGGCATTACCCTTCGCGCATAATCAATATCACAAGGCACGGCATGATCCTTCGTGCATAATCAATAACAAGGCATGGCATTAACCTTCGTGCAATAACATTATAACAAGGCACGACATCAACCTTCGTGCATTATCACTCTTCCTCACCCAAATAACAATCACAGTTAAGGGCAGAGAATGAAAAGAATAATCATGAACCAGTCCCGGCAAGGAAAAACAATAGCTCACTTCACAAAAAGTCTAGGCAAGGGAAACAATGTACCATTCCACAACCTGGCAAGGGTTCAACAATTCATCTATAAAATATCTCACAACAAGTATCAACAACGACTCACGGTCATGCTAGACGCCAGTAAATGAATGCTCGTCACCAAAGCCCATACACCGCACTCGATCACATAGCACATAGCACATAATCTTATTCCCTCAAGCTAGAATAGAACAAACACTTACCTCTAGCCTTGAAGTCCAAATTATTCTTCAATTATAGCTTTTTCCCCGAATTTCCGCTTTCCACTAGCTCGAATCTAATCACAATTGATTACATTACATTAATAAATACTAAATAACTTGGTTTGAATGCTTAAAAATGGCTTTCTCAAAGTTTACCCCAAAATTTCCCAAAACGCCCCTGGCCCCACGTGGTCGGAACTCGGGGTTCGGACCAAAATCCGGTTACCCATTCCCCCACGAGTTCAAATATATGATCTGTTTCAAAATCGGACCTCAATTCGAGGTCCAATTGCCCATTTCATGAAAACCCTAGGTTCTACCCAAAAACATGAATTTCTACCATGAAAACCTTTGATTTTTATTGAAAAACATGTTTAATGTTGTTAGGAATTGAAAGAATTGAGTAAAAAGTGACTTACAATTGTTTTAGAGTGAATTTGCTCTTGAGGGTTCGTGTGTAGTGTTTGGGTTTTTGAAAGAATGAAAAATAGTGACAAGCCTAGGACCAGACATCCACATAAACCTGTCCCGGGTATCGCAATTGCAAACATTTGTTCGCAATCGCGAACACTACAGGTCTGGGGTCTGATGCTCTCGGAATTGCGAGAAAGAGTTTGCATTTGCGAACTTGGCTGGCATACAGCAGAAATCTGGCATGCCTACCTTCGCATTTGCGAAACTTGGGCCGCGTCGCATTTGCAAACCTGACATCACAAATGTGATAACTACACCTGTGTAAATTCTAATTTAGACAAAATTTTCTCCATTTTTCAAACTCTCTCAAACCCTAAACTCTCTTGGGCAATTTTCCAAAGAAAGGTTCTTCTCCAAATCATTTAAATCATTTGTAACTCATTTCTGTAAAATTTCAGAAACTGAACCAACGGCTTATCAAATCTTTACCCAAGCCCCTGGGCTCCAAACCAAACATGTACACAACATTAAAAACATGTTATAAACTTGATCGCGCAATCACATCGCCAATATAACATCGATTTCATCAAATCAAGCCTCAAGTTCATGATTATCATTCTTCTAGTTTCATAACTTTCAATTTTGGAACTCAAGGTTCAAAACACATCAAACGACATCCAAATGTGACCAAACGTTGCAAAAGCACATATATAATATTTAAGACTTGTACCGGGCGTCGGAACCAAAATACGAGCCCGATACCAAGGTCATTTAATTCATTATCCTTTAATAATTACAGCAAAAATAATTTCACAGAAAAATCTATAACTTAGGCTCTAGTCCTCAGAATTCGACTCCGGATGCATGTCCGAGTCCCATATTTTCCTACGGACCTTCCGGGACCGTCCGATCTCGGGTCCGGGTCTGTTTACCAAAAATGTTGACCGAAGTCAACTATATCAATATTAATATCACTTTTCTTCAAATTTTTCATAGAATTCACATATTCTAGCACAAAATCTTTCCGGCAACATGCCCGGATCATCCGCGTAAATCGAGGCAACATAAAATGAGGTTTTCGAGGCCTCAGAAGCACGGAACAAGTGAGGAAAATAGGTGATGACCCTTTTGGGTCATCACATTAATAGTGTCTCGTGGATCGGTACAGAAATGTGTGTATTTATCCTCGAGAGGTTGCACGATCTTTCCGAAAATAACAAGAATAGACATCGTTAGGAGTAATTTAAATATATATATTCATTTGAACTGGTGCACATTTATGTGACCCAAATCCTACTCTCAACGAAGTCGAGATATATTCAAAGCCATAGGCGTACTGGTACGGTGTGGTCGAGGATGTATTTTCACGACGTTGCAAATTTGTAAAATTCAAAAGCGGAATACTTGCACAAAATCAAAGCATATAAGTAAATCAGATAAAAACAAATATGGCATTGAGCGACCGTGGTAGAACCACGTAATCCGGGAGTGCCTAACACCTTCTCCCGAGTTAACTGAATTCCTTATCCGGATTTTTAGTTTTGCGGACTGTAAAACAGAGTCATGATTTCCTCGGTTCGGGATTAAACCGATGACTTGGGACACCATTATTTTCCCACGTGATGTCTCTAGAAATTAATAAAAATCCCGTTCTGATTGTCCTTAAAGTGAAAAAACTCCTTCTACGCCCTCACGGGTAAAGTGTAGAAATACACATCATTATCTAGTAGAGTTGTAAAAAAGAAGGTGTGACATATAGGATGGTAAAAGTAGTGACCTTGAGACTCTTATGTTGGCTGATAATCATCCAGTAGTTTTTTGGGACCATTGTGTTGCTCAAATCTTAGCTAAGGTTGTTGTGGGCCCCCGAATCTGTCTCTTTAACAAGCCCATAGCTTGTGTGATGAGAATTTGAATTGCAAGTTCATTTCCTGAGCCATTAGTCTAGAACTTGCTCTGAATGTTTGTCTAGGCGAAATTCTAAGTGTAGCATGACTTGAGATGTGATTATAGGCTCTCCTTAATCTGAATGATATCTTAAACACTTCCATAGCCTACCAATGAGAATATCCCTAGTCAACCTTTTGAGCCTTAGACCTTTTTCTTTTAAAAACCATGATACAAGCCTTTACCCATTCTAAAAATACCTTCTCTTAGCACCCGATCTTTCCTTAGCACAAGGCAAAAGTATAAGTTTGGGGGGGGGGAGACGAGGAATACAACAAAATTGTAAAAGGTACAAAATGAGGAAAAGGAAAGGTAATGAAAAAGAAAGAAAATCAAAAAGACAAAAAGAATGATCAATGTAGAAAATAATGAAGGGATTCAATAAAAGTAAAGAGATGAAAGGTGTGGAAAGTTGAGAAAGGAGAAAAAGATTTGAAATAAACAAGAAAGAGTGACATTGTGTCTCTCTAACCCCTTAGAAAGAAGTAAAATGACTTAAGAAATCAAGAGAATATGTGCAAAAATGAAGCAAAAAAAGTGCTAAAGGGAAGATGGAACCTACTTAGACCAAACATTTCCTACCATGAACCAAAAAGCCTTCACTATATCTCTACAAAAGCCCTATATGATCTTAAGTTGAATCAAGCTTACATTAGTAGTGACTTACATAAGGGACACGCTTATGGTACTTAGAGCAGGACTTGTGACCCTTCTTTGAGAGAGTTAAGCGTGTTTCCACTATCCTTGTTCTGAGTGCTACAATGTTAAAGGTGAAGTTTGCTTAGGGAGAGTTAAGGATGTATGAGTTTGGGTTCCATAATGAACAAAGTAGTAGAAAGAGTTTCTTTGATGTGTTGAGTCAACTCTTGATGTTCTTGTGTCGCATTAAAATCATGGTGCTTCAAAGGTCGAATGTTGTTAATAATTCATTTGAATTGAGGGCAATTGTTAGTCCCAGTTGAGGCTAGATGAGGTTACTTTAGGTCGACAGAATTTTCTTGGATTTACTCTTAAGGGGTGGGTCTTATTTTTTTTGCTTGAGGACAAGCAAAAGCTTAAGTTTGGGGGAGTTGATAACTAAGGATTATGGTTCATTTTACACTTCTTCTTACTTGAGTTTTGATTAGAAATGTGTACAATACAGTCCCAAAGGCTTACATGTCGTACTTGTTTGTAGGGTTTAGTAAAAAAGGTGACAATTAGTCAAAACCAGCTCAAAAAGAAGTGAAACATGCACAAGTACCAAGAACAAGTCCAAGCACAACGCAACAGGTCCACTGCGGCCGCACTCTATTTAATGTGGTCCGCAATGAGGAGGTTCAGAGAGTTGCCTATTCCAGAATCAAGCATTGCAGCCGCACAACATTTCATGCGAACCGCAATGGACTCATCGTGGCCGCACTCGATATTGTGCGCGTTAAAAGGAAGTTCAAGGAGTTGAAGATTTAGAGCTAATTGTCAATGCGATCCGCGATCCTTTTTATGTGGACCGCAACAGAAGCCACTGGGGCCCCGCCGCATTTTATGCGGCGCGTAGTGACCAATATTAGATAGTAGAGTTTAAAAGTTACAATCATAACGGTGATGGGTAGTGAAAGGTGTGATGACCCGGCTAGTCATCATGTGAGTTATCACCCCGTTTTCTCCGTTATATTCTTGTTCATGTTTCAATATGTGTGTTTGGTGAGTTTGAATCAATTCGGATCGAGTTTGATTGGAAATGAGACAAATAGTCTCTTAAAAGAAGGAATAGTTGGAAAAAGTCAACCGGATGTTGAGTTGTGAGTTAGAGAGCTCGGAATCGAATTCTGATGATTTGGTTAGCTCTGGAAGGTCATTTGTGGCTTAGAGAGTGATCGAAATTGAATTTGGAGGTCCTGTGTAGAAATAGGCTTGAATTGGCTAAGTTGGAATTTTGGCGAAATCCGATCGATGGGTGATATTTTGATCCAGGAGTCGGAATGGAATTCCGACAGTTGCAGTATTCGGATATCGTTTGGCCGGGTTTTTGATTGGATGTTGGATTCAGAAGTTCTAGTTGAAACTTAGGCTTGAATTCGCTTTGATTTGATGATTTACGCGTTTAAGGGTGTGTTTTTATGATTGGAACAAGTTCATATGATGTTTTGGAGTAGGTTGATGGTTTTGGGTGAGGTCCCGGGGGGCCTCGGGGTGGATTCGAATCTTCTTTTCGGGCATTTAGAACATAGAAAAAAACTGCAGAAATTGCAGATTCTGTGCAAAAAGTCCTAAGCCTTCGCGTTCGTGTGGCTCTGGATGCATTCGCGTAGGCAAGGCAAGTTTGGTCAATGCAATCGCAGGAAGAAGAACGTGTTCGCGTAGTATAGAATGATTGACCATCGCGTTCGCGATGGCGGGTCGCGTTCGTATAGAAGAAACTGGGGACCCAGTCAAGTTTGTTCACCGCGTTTGCGGACGAAGGGGCCGCGATCGCGTATCAAGGAAAAAAATAAAGTATCGCGTTCGCGACTTATGGTACGCGTTCGCGTAGAGGAAAATTTATCTCGGCAAACCTATTTTTATATCATTACCCCGCGAGCAAAATCATTTTTCCACCATTGTTGATCATATTTTGGAGCTTTCGGACGGGGGATAAAGAGGATTTCGACCAAGAATCGATTGGGAGTAAGTTTTTGAGCTAATTTACATGATTCTTTTGAAGATTCATCATCTAAATCTCTGAATTTGGGTATAAAATTGGAGAAACTAGGGTTTGAATTTTGATATTTCAAATTTGGATTTGCTAGGCCATTTGAGCTCGGATTTGGAAGTTCTTGGTATGTACGAACTCGTGGCGAGATAAGGATTCCCAAATGTATTTTGATAATTTTTCTTGATAGCGATCGAAAGTCAAATTTGACAACTGCGTAGTTTGGTGTAAATCGAGTTATTTGAATGGTTATGTCTATTTAGCCCATTTTGATGTATTCTTATTGATTTTGATCAGATTTGACATCCGAGGAGATTGGATTTGCGAGGCAAGCAGCAAGGCGAGCTAGGATCTTCTACCAACTCGACGTGAGTGGTGGTAGTAAACGATGTACCTGAGGGTTTGTAACCCCGCACTTGCACTATACAATATTGAGATGAAACATGCGTCACGTGTTTGGAGCGTGGTGGTATTCTGACTCGAGTGATTTGGACTTGGTCCTTCCCAACGGATAGTTTATCGTGTACCATGACCGAGATCGAGCTTAGCAACCTGCAGTGGTTGCTTAGGTAGCCATGGTTGGGGCCAGTTGTGCTCGATCAGAGTATTAGGGAAGCCTCCATAGAGCTAAGTGACCTTTACATCACGTTGGACACATACACTCAGCCGTAAGCCTAGTCTGTAGTAGCATATCATCAAGCCAGTACTAGATGCGGTACTCTAAGATAGATCACTACCGGCGGGACTCCTTGTTCTAAGCCGAGTGGGCCCGAGATGCCAAGTCTATGTCGAATAAGACAGTGGTCGAGTGACCCGATGTGAGGTATTTATATACATGCCGGATCGGGCGTGCACACCAGCGCACTTACATATATATATATACATATATATTGGATCGGGCTGCACACCGCAGCGCATTATAGATATATATATATATATATATATATATATATATATATATATATATATATATATATATATGTATATACTGATCGGATCGGGCGCGGTGGCGCGCGCGCTATAGTATATTGGATCGTGGACCACACGCCGGCAATGATATATATGTGGACCGGACTGCACGCTCGCCGCAGTGATATATACGTGGATCGGACCGCGACGCCTACAAAGCGATATATACGTGGACAGGACCGCACGCCGCAGCATCACATAGCGCTTGGGCCGGGAAGGAGCCCCTCCGTGAGCACTCGCATACCCCCGCGCGCCGTCTACACGATTATCGGATCGGGCATGCACGTCAGAAATACGCACTATATATATCGGATCGGGCTGCGCACGCCGCTACGCTATATATATTGGATCGGGGTCGCACGCGCCCGCGCTCAGCCATAGCAGCAGTTGGACCGGGCCGCACGCCCGTGCGCATTATATATATATACAAATATGTTGACCGGCCGCGACGCTGGGTAAGCGCAGTATGTGTGAGCGGTTAGGTAAGTGTGGGATATCGTGGATGGCGCCTGTGGACCGGAGATGGCCTTTAACTCACCGGAAGATGACTTCACTTGTGAGGTTACCCTTAGAACTCTGTGTTTTAGTGATAGTACATGTGTGTTCTATTTTCAGCCATGTTATTGTCGTTATTACTTCATCGAGCTGGAATATACTTCACCCCCACTCCTGCACCTCTTCTCAGGCAGCATCTAGGTGTTCGTGAGGGCAGTCGAGCTATCGCAACTGTTTGCTATATTACTATTATTTCGAGGAGACTTCGAGGTAGCTGACGGCGTCCACAGGACCCGATCTCTTCCTCTCTATCTTTTGTCATCCGCTACCTCGCTTAGACTCTGATTTGCGTAGGATATTTCAGCATCCGTAGAGGTTGCGCATTTGCAGACACCGGCGATTGTTGGGCTGTATTCTTGTATGAGCCTGCTTCCGCACTTATTGTTTTTTTGATATGGAGAATAAGATATCACGTTAATCGATCAAGCATTACTTAATAATTAGCTGATAATATGAATAACATGAAAGGTGGGGCTGCCTAGCAATGTGTTGGGCGCGATCACGATCGTGGGCCTGGGTCTTGACAGGTTGGCATCGTAGCCTAGGGCTATGCGGGTTCCTGCGAAGTCATGAGCCGGCTTAGCAGAGTCTCGTGGATCGGCACGCGGATCTAGCCCAGGGCTTATCCTCGGGAGGCTGCCAACCTTTAGGAAACACTCCACATCTCTTGGAATCTCTTATCGTGTGCACTTGATCTTACCTTTGAGATATAATCCTTGAAATTTCCTTTTACATGTCTACAAGCGCACACAAGTGCTTAGTGATAAATTTGCCTTGATGGCTTGTGATTCCCCGATCGAGGGGCGATACATAATCTCTGTGAGCTCATGTTGGGCCAGTCGGGAGGACTTGAGGCCGGATCTTTGCCTATGGTTTGAGCACTAAGGTGCTAATTTCGCGAGCCGGTATTATGAAATTCATACGATCAGTATTGTCCCTAATTGTGGGAATGGCGGTTTGATAATGGGTAAGTTGTTAGGTGTTCGACTCTTATTGTGATCCGTTGAATATAATCTAGCTATGGGCATGGTGAATATGTTCATGCCTCTCAGTGGAAATGTAAAGTGCACTACGTGTGGTAGTATGAGTTCGGACTCAAGAAGACTGAATTGGTTGTGCTATGAGTATTTTGGTGAAAGGTATTTGACATATGTTATGATTTGAGTAGGTACAATGCATGTTCATGTACTAATTTTGATAATATAATTCGTGTAGTATTGAGATTTATGTTGTTGATATGCATTGTGATGTCTTGTCGAGTTGCGGATGTATTGTTAGGATAGTTTTGGTGATTCTCTGGCAGGTGGATAGGCCAAATTACAAAGCAAACTCTGTTGAAAGTTTGGAAAATTTGGGACATAGAAAATATTTTGTCACCTTAAGAGTAGGCTCAACTGTTGTGTGTGTATAAATGCAAGAATTGCAGAAGAGTTAAGATATATGATGATTTGAGCCTCTGTCAAAGCTAGTAAATGACTTGAGTTTAATCTCACTATAATATTGTGGCGTCATTTGAATAAGAATGCTATGAGTGGTTAAAAGTGCTTTGATATATGGCTTCGAGCTAAGTTGGGGAGGTTGCTATTGACTAGCTAATTGCACGGTTGTGTGCTATGTTGATTATGTCTCTAAGTACGTTGGAAATTTTGGCAAAGGTTACATGGTGTGTTGTAGATGTGAAGAAATATTAGGATGTTTTGGAGCTGCTGTTGGTAAAGAATGTTCGGTGTATAGAAAAGAAAGATAGCTAATTGTATCTGTATGTAATCATGTTCTACGGTGTCGGAGTTCTAACAAGGCACGAGTGGCTCTGTCAATAAGACAACTGAGTTATAACTGAATAAGGGTGAATGACGCCCGAGAATAGTCTTGCGGTGTTCAAGATTTTGCTTGTAACAGTCAGGTGTCTCAAGGTTGTGTATGTGGCTAGAGACTGTGGTTTCATTAGAAGGGATCAAGACTTGTGATATGTTATGTTAATCATGGGATTCTAGGTATCCGTATTGGAAAGTAATGATAACGAATTTAGAATCGCAGGAAGTTCTTCAAAATAAAGTATTGTAGAAGGTGGTACTTCGGGGAAACATTTGAGAGAGTATTCAACGACCTGTGAGTCTTAGACCATGTGGTCTTGTGTATGAGTCTCGTGTGGTAACCTGAGTTGAGCTATTGTGATCCTTCAGCAAAGGAGAATATTAAATTAAAGATGATAATAAACCGGAACAGTATGAAAAGGACACGTGTAACTCCTGGTATGTGTTCGAAGTAATGAGTCTTGTAGATATGGTGCAACAAAGCTCTTGAGCGCTGGCAGTTGCGTAGCTCAGTGTAGGTAAAAGGACTCAGTCCTGGTAGTTAAACTTATACAATGAATGAGAAAAAAGAGTTGTGATGTGTTTTGAAAATTGAGTAAATTTCCTATTGGTATGCGAAACATGGAATGTGTAATGAATTTTATTCTATATGGGATCATGAAGGTCCTTGACTAGTTGAGTGCGTCGATGTTTGCGGCGTAGGAGAGGAATAGAAGTCTCCATGTATCTTAATGTGGTAGGGTATACATGATGTGTTATGGAAAGTTCATAATGTCATGTTCGGGGTTTCGAGATCAATTCATATTAGATGGGAAGTCATTAAAACTTGCAAGCAGCGTGGGCAGCTGCAGATAATCTGAGAATCAATCTTTCCGGTGATTAAGGAAAAAGGTACTACTATGCTAGTGATTTGACGGGGTATATGTTCAAAAGGGCAAGGTAATGTAAACTGATAATATTCGGTGGTATTACGGTATCTCTTGTTGGATCGACTGTAATAACCGAGTCGTTGATGACATAGTGAAGTTTCTAAATGACTTTCGTGGTATAAATGGACGTTTGATGTGTGTTATGTATCCGTACAGTGGAGTGTGGAATCGCATAGTGATTCATGTGTTATATATGTGCTGGAGACTAGAAGTTCTCCTAATCCGCCTATGCAGTGGTGGTATATCGTGTGTATCGGCACCGCTTAGCGGTTATTGGGAATTGGAAGCCCTAGTGGCTTTCTCTCTCTCTTTACTTGATATGATGAATTTGGGTTAGGATATTTGATTGCAGACCGGTTGTCATAAGTCAGACTGACTAGACTAATGTGATATGGAATATGTCGGAAAATGTCACAAATTGCGCAGTAGAGTGCATCGGATTATGTTCCAGCGGGGTAGATGTACCCCAGGACCAGCGGACGGCTGGTAGATATTGCTCTGTCGGTTTGGCCTCCGTGGCGGATGTCAGTGCAGAGGTATCTGCCATTGATTTAGTTCCGGTATTGAGGGACATTGTCGGATGTGTTTCTTGTGGCCGAACGGGAGGCTATATATGTCTATTGTAATGAACAACTTGACTCGATGTGCATTCCCTTTTCCTAGATTTATGCGTGGATCGGGTGGCATGCCGCCACATGTATAGTATCTGGATTGGGTGGCACGCCGCCACATGTATGGTATCAGGATCGGGTGGCACGCCGCCACAGGTATGGTATTTGGATCGGGTGGCATGCCACCTCGGGTATATTATTGGAGCGGGTTGCACACCGCAACAGTGTGATGTGGAAAATATAGTTTCCTATATGTTACCTTGTATACAATACTTCCTAGCTTCTGATGAATAGTCCGTATTGGGTAACGGTCGGGGAATAACTCGATAATGTATATTAATTGTATCACCGTGGGTATGATTGATTACTTGAGTTCCGACCTAAATATGTGCGTGGCTGACCGTTTTGGGCATGATAACTTGATGTGCTTCATGGGTAATAGTATTTGGATAGAATCATGAGTTGTGGCAAGGCCACGTGATGTTATGAAATTTCGAGGAGGATTCGGGTACTCTATGATGTGAGGCGGGATCTCAGTTCTATGTTATGATGATACGGAGGAATTGAACTATGGCTCTTTGTTTGAGTTAGTTGTTATGATTTGATTATGATTAGACGTTTCTTATTGGAGCCTGTGTTGTGCTCATCGTGGCTAAGGCCGGTGTTGAGGTGTCATATCACCAGTGCAGTGTATTACAATCGAAAGGACCGTTGGAGTCATTATTGAGTGCGAGAATACGCGATTTCAGCTGGTTAGAAAGGTAATATTGAGGTTTATCTCCTAGAACTGTTGTGGTATCAACCCAAGGGAAATGCATTTATGAATGTTTGACTTGAGAGATGGACTCGATATATCGCGTGTTTCGGTTGTCGTGGGCAGTATATTAGTGTGTTGGAATAAGACTTTAGCTAACGTAAAAGAGTCTTCTGTTGGTATTTGGTTATTGCGGGCAATTGCTATGGGTAGATGCTATCACCTCGAGTGTTTGGGTGGTGTAGAACATCATATGGTCTCATCAGGAGTGGCGAGTATGTGATGTTACAGTTGGTTTGGCTGTATCCTGAGTATAGGCATGAGATTAGGATCTGGTATATGATTTCGGAAAGTGCAATGTGGTCTACGGTGCGGATGGGCTGTGAGATTTCCAGCTATGGTGTGCACCGGACTTGTATGAGATTGGGTGACGTGGGATCACCCCGAATATATGTTTGGTAAGGTCATTCAGCTATTGGGTTGCTTCCAGTAAACCTCTTGGTCCGCTCGAGGACGAGCGTTTTCTTAAGTTGGGGAGAATGTGATGACCCGGCTCGTCATCATGTGAGTTCTCACCTCGTTTTCTCCGTTATATGCTTGTTCATGTTCCAATATGTGTGTTTGGTGAGTTTGAGTCAATTCGGATCGAGTTTGGTTGGAAATAAGGTCTTATACCTCTTTATGAAAAGGATAGTTTGGAAAAGTCAACCGAATATTGAGCGATGAGTTAGATAGCTCGGAACTGAATTCTAATGATTCTACTAGTTTCGAGGGATCATTTATGACTTAGGAGAGCAATTGGAATCGAATTCGAAGTCCGCTGTAGTTTTAGGCTTGAATTGGCTAAGGTTGAATTTTGGCGAAATCCGAACGGTAGGTCAGATTTTGATCCGGGACTCGGAATAAAATTCCGAGAGTTGCAGTAGCTTCGTTAGGTGATTTTGGATATGTCTGCCAATTTTCAGGTCATTCGGATATCGTTTGGTCGAGTTTTTGATTGGATGTTGGTTTCGAAAGTTCTAGTTGAAACTTAGGCTTGAATTCACCTCGATTTGATGATTTCCGTGTTTAAGGGGTGTGTTTTTATGATTGGAACAAGTTCGTATCGTGTTTTGGAGTAGGTTGATGGTTTTGGTTGAGGTCCCGAGGGCCTCGGGGTGAATTCGAACCTTCTTTCCGGGCATTTGGAACTTAGAAAAATCTGCAGAAATTGCAGATTCTGTGCAGGAAATCTGAAGCCTTCGCGTTCGCGTGGCTCTGGCCACATTCGCATAGGAAAGGCAGGTTACGCGATCGTAGGGAGCAGAACGCGTTCGCGTAGTATGGAATGATTGACCATCGCGATCGCAATGGCTGGGTCGCGTTCACATTGAAGAACCTGGGGGCCCAGTCAAGTTTGTTCATCACGTTCGTGGTCGAAGGAGTCGCGATCGCGTGGGAGTGTACGCGTTCGCGTAGAGGAAAAAATGGCCTGTTGAAATGTTATTCATCGCGAACGCGTGAGAGGCGCCGCATTCGCATAGAAGAAAATTTACCTGGGCAGACCTGTTATTATATCATTACCCACCCGAGCAAAATCATTTTTCCACCATTGTTGATGGTATTTTGGAGCTTTCGGATTGGGGATAAAGGGATTTCAACCAAGAATCGATTGGGAGTAAGTTTTTGAGCTAATTTACGTGATTCTTTTGAAGATTCATCATCTAAATCTCTGAATTTGGGTATAAAATTGGAGAAACTAGGGTTTGAATTTTTGATATTTCAAATTTGGATTTGCTAGGCCATTTGAGCTCGGATTTGGAAGTTCTTAGTGTGTACGAACTTGTGGCGAGATAAGGATTCCGAAAATGTAACTTTTATTATTTTTTGAGAAGCAGGCCCGAGGGTCGGATTTTGACAACTTCGTGGTTTTTGGTGTAATTCGAGTTATTTCGTTGGGTTATGTTCATTTAGCCTATTTTGATGTATTCTTATTTATTTTGATCAGATTTGGCATCCGAGGAGGTTGATTTGCGAGGCAAGCACAAGGCGATCTAGGACTTTTGCCGATTCGAGGTGAGTGGTGGTAATAAATGATGTACTGAGGGTTTGAAATCCCGTACTTGCACTATACATTGCTATGCTGAGATGAAACACGCATCATATGACGGGCGCGGTGGTATTGTGACTGGGGATTTGGACTTGGTCCTTCCCAATGGATAGTTTATTGTGTATCATGACTGAGATTGAGCTTATAACCGTGTAATTGGGCTAGTAGCCATGTTTTGGGCCTTGTACTGATCTGTAGAGTATTAAGGAAACCTGTTGAGCTAAGTGACCCTTATATCATGTTGGACACATACACTTAGCCGTAATCATAGCTGTATAGAATATCTCGAGCCAGTACTAGATGTGTACTTTGAGAGAGACTACCTGGGTTGGATTCTGTCCCAACACCGAGCGGCTCGAGAGGCCAAGTCTATGTTGATCGAGACAGGGTCGCGGACCCGCCGCGAGGTATTTATATACATACGGACTGGGCCGACGCGCAACATTTTACATATATATACATATATATTGGATGGGGCTGCGCGACACAATATTATATATAAATATATATATATATATATATATATATATATATATATATATATATATATATATATATATATATATATTGGACCGGCGCATACGCGTCATATATAGTTGGATCGGACCACACAATGATATATAACGTGATCGGACTACACGTCGCGATGATATATGTGGGATCGTGACGCACGCCGCAGTGATATATATGTGGATCGAATCGCACGCTCATAGTATCACAAGCGCTCGAGTGAAGGGAGGCCTCCTGAAGTCCATACACACCCCCGTGAGCGTTGTCGACGTTAAATGATCGGTGCACACCGCAGGCATATATATTGGATCGGCCGCACGCCGTAGCGCATATATATATTGATCGGGCTCACTTCGAAGCATTTATATATACATATATGTTGGATACGGCCGCGCACAAGCAGTAAAGATGATGAGGGTTAGGTCGCTGTGGGATATTGTGAGACACGCCAGGGATCGGAGATGGACTAATCACTAGAGGAGATGACTTACCCGGAGGTTACCCTTAGAATCGTTTAGTGATAGTACATGTGTTCTTATTTTCGATTGTTATTTATTATTATTACTCACCGAGTTGAAATATACTCACCCCACTCCCTCGCACTTTCTCGGTGCGTATCTAGGTGTTTAATGAAGGCAGCTGAGCTATCGTGAGCGCTACATTACCGTTATTTCGAGGAGACTTCGAGGGTGGCCGCCGCGTCCGTAGGACCTACGTCTCTTCCTCTATTTTTTTGTCATCCGCTACTCGGCTATAAGGTACGCGGACCCGCCGCGAGGTATTTATATACATACGGATCGGGCCGCACGCCGCAACATTTACATATATATACATATATATTGGATCGGTTGCACGCGCGCGCATATATATATATATATATATATATATATATATATATATATATATATATATATATATATATATATTGGATCGGTGTGCACGTCTATATACATATATATAGTGGACCGGACTGCACGCTGAAGTAATAATATATACGTGGATCGGACTACACGCCTGTGAGTGATATATACGTGGATCAAACCGCATGCCATAGTAACAACGAGCCGTTCGGGCTGAAGGAGGCCCTCCGGAGTCTGCAGATAACCTCAGCGAGCGTGTGTCGACGTTAAATGGATGGTGCTGCACGCGCGTGCAGCGCATATATATTGGATCGGGCCGCACGCTCAGCGCTATATATATTGGATCGGCCTGCACGCTGGCATGACATATATATACATATATGTTGAAGCGGGCTGCGCCAGTGCGAGTATGAGTGAGGGTTAGGTCGTGCGGGATATTGTGAGAGTTGTGGACTGGAAATGGACTAATCACTAGGGAGATGACTTACCCGTGAGGTTACCTTTAGAATTTAGAGATAGTACATGTGTTCTTATTTTCGATTGTTATTATTATTATTACTCATCGGGTTGAAATATACTCACCCCACTCCCCGCACTTTCTGTGTAGATACAGGTGTTCAAGGAGGGCAGTTGAGCTATTGCAGCTGCTTCATTACCGTTATTTTCAGGAGACTTCGAGGTAGCTGTCGGGGCCCGCAAGACCGGATCTCTTCCTCTCTATCATTTTGTTATTTTCTATTATGCCTAGACTTGATTTTTGTAGGATATTTCCATCTATAGAGGCTCAAACATGAGACACCGCGATTGTTGGGCTGTATTTTGTATGATTCTATTTCCGCACTTAATGTTTTGACATGAAAACAAGCTTTGAACGTTAATTAATCAGTATTAATTAATAACTAGCTGGTAAATTGGATAACATGGTCGGGCTTGTGCGGCTCGCACTACCCCCACATGGATATTTTTGTCCAAAAAATTTGACCTGATATGTTTCTTTTCCCATTTTTAGGTCATTAGTTGTAATTTAACACTCAGTTTCGCTTTTGAATAATGTTCCTTACCTATTTTGAGTAATTTTAGATTAGTTTTATCATTGAATCTTCAAGTATTAGTTTGTAATTAAATATTATGGGATTTTCTTCATCTATTTATCAGTTTTCTTCTATTATCATGAGTAGATAGACCCATTAGTTAGGGTCGTGGCTCAACCCTAGTATGGGTATTTGATTGGTCTTTTGTTTTAAGGCTTGAATGTCTATGGGTGTTTGATATTTGGACTAATTTATGGCTTCAATATTGAATTAGTGGTTGCAAACACTAATTTGTGCCTATATGACTTGGGTTCTTCTTGAGAAAGAGAACTTGAGTCTAGGATAATTAGTCCAACAAGGAATTGGGGCGTACTCAAGATATCCATAGCCCCAATTAAAGGGTTAAGCCTAGAGATAGTAATACCCGAGTTGAACCTAAATTGCTTGCAGCAATTATCATACCCAATTGGTCTTGAGAAAGTCAATTAGGGCAAAATCGCTCAAACTACCGAGAGGTATAAAGTGAGAAGTATCGTGCATTGGTTATATTATAATACCCAACATGACAATCTTGCCTTAGAATCGAGAACTCGTCAAGTGTTCACCCAGGAGAAAGTCATTTCCCTAGTGCCTTCTTAACTATTTAGACAACCTTCAAGTATGTCACTCTTAGCTTAATTTAGCATTAAATTAGAAGTGATAAAAATACCAATTATGATTAGAAGTTCAATTAAGAGCAATTACGCACCTCTAATTTAGATAGAAACTCAATACTAATTTCTAGCTCCCTGTGGCAATCGATCCTGACCTCCTCGGGTAAAAGCTGCTTCGACCACTCTCGCTACTTTGTAGTAGTGCAGGGTTGGCATTGATCAGGCATCTAGGTATTAAAATATATGGAAAAAGTGGGTATCAATAGTGATCGTTTACCCTTTATAAAATATATTGCATAAGCAAGAATTATCAAGTAGATTAGCCAAGTGGGTCATAGAACTAAGTGAATATGGCATCACATATTAACCTAGAAATGCGATAAAATCACATGTTTAGCAGATTTCATGGTAGACTTTATCCCGGGGATGGTAACAGAAGCAGAAAAGGATCTGTAGGTATTTAACATGTCTAATCCAGGTATTTGGACCATGTTTACCGATGGCTCCTCGAATGTTAAAGGAGCGGGGTCTAGGATTTCGGTACCACATACGGGAGAACCCATACGACAGACCATAAAATGTCATCCTATTACTAATAATGAGGCAGAATATGAAGTTGTGATTGCAGGTTTCGAATTGGCACGAGAACCCAGTATAGAACATATCGTAATCAAAAGCGATTCACGTCTCGTAGTTAACCAAATGTTGTGGACTTATATAGCTAGAGAGGCAAGGATGCAACAGTACTTGGAAAAGGCACGAGATTTTGTCCAGAAATTCTAAACTTGGAAAGTCAAGCAGATACCAGGAGAAGAAAATGTCGAGACTGACGCTTTAGCTAATCTCGCATCCGCTACAAAAGTAGCAAATGAAGAAAAAGTGTATGTGATACATTTATTTCATTCAATGCTTGATCAACATAATAATTAATAATTGGCTGGTTTAATGGATATCATGGTCGGGCTTGCCTAGCATTGTGTTGGCGCCATCACGACCAGGGTTTGGGTCGTGACAACTTCACAAAAAAACTGCTCGCAACTGCTTAAACCAAGACAATCTTTATCGAAAAAGTTTGGTGGTCCTCTAGCAAGATGTCTCGGGCCTTCTCAAACAGAATACGTGATGAGAGAAATACATGTGGGACATTGTGGAAATCATGCTGGAGTAAGATCTTTGGTAAAAACCATGATTAGAGTCGTTTGTTATAGGCCAAATATGGAAGAAGACGCGGAAAATTTTGTGGCAAAATGTGACAAGTGCCAAAAATATGGTAATAACATGCATTGACCAGCTAAATTATTGCATTTAGTAATTGCACCATGGCCTTTTATGAAGTAGGAGATAGATATTGTAGGTCCAATACCACAAGCCAAACTCAAGGTATGATTTTATTAGTACTCACTGACTATTTTACTAAGTGGGTAGAAGCTGGAGCTTTCAAACAGGTACGAGAAAAAGAGGTCAAACACTTCATCTGGTAGAACATCATATGTCGATTTGGGGTGCCGAAGGAAATAATTTATGATAACGGCCCGCAATTCATAGATACACAAATCACATAATTTTTTCCAAAGTTGTCAAATTTAAAGGATTACTTCAACTACTTATCATCCGGTGGGTAATGGACAAGTTGAATCAACAAATACAGTCATTATCAACAACTTGAAGAAAATACTAGAAGAATCTAAAGGCAATTGGCCAGAGATACTACATGGAGTCTTAAGGGCTTACTGAACAACAAAAACAAGTACGGGAGAAACACTATTTTCACTTGTATACGGAGCTGAAACCTGAATTCCAATCGAGATAGGGGAACCAAGTACCAGATATACACAAGCTACTGAGGAATCGAACGAAGATAAGATGCGAGTAAACCTGGATTTACTTGAAGAAAGGAGGGGAACTGCATAAATAAGGATGGCAACACAAAAACAAGTTATGGAGCAGTATTACAATCAGAAAGCTCGTCTTAGATACTTCAAGATTGGGGACTACATACTCAAGAAAGTTTTCCAATCTACGAGGACAGCCAATGCAGGAAAGTTAAGTCCAACTTGGGAAGGACCTTACAAAATTCATGATATCGTAGGAAAAGGAGCATACGAGCTTGAAACATTGGATGGTAAAATCCTACCTTCAAATTGGAATATTGTTCATCTAAGGAGATACTACTTCTAAGGAAAGGAAATACTCACCGGTAGGTATCCTCACTAACGATTTTTATTTTTGAATTATTAAAATTTTACTAATGATTTTAGATAATAGGCAAAAATCTAGCTCGCACTAAATGATGAATTACGACCTGAAAGACACGTGAAAAGAACATAATTCTCGGTCTAGGGTTACAACTATTCTAATGAAAATTTAAACAGGTTAAACAGTCTTCATCTAAAATCGTATCTCCAAGTCCCGTATGTTTTTCCTTTTTAGGAAAATGATCGTATGAAAGGAATAATCAAGTGCTCGAGATTTCATACTTCAAAGCTCAAACACTTGGCGGACTATATAATATACATATGATATATATGTATAAGGAAGGCAAAGAAGACTGAAAATTTTCAATTCAAGCCTAAAAGCTCATCAAAAATAAATTTTAGAGCAAAGTCACGAGCCAATGACACAAGCGTGATCAAAAAACCTGTAAAGAGTACACTCATGGATATAGATTTCAAAATCTTATGATATTTATGTTAAAGGCAGTATTTATTTGCAAATCTGTTGTAAAGAAAACAGTTAAGAAGAGTAATAGAATATATTTAAATACATGAAAGATATTAGTTAAACTTGAAAAAGTTTGAATGAAAATTTTATCAAAGTTATTTCAAGAAACATGTGTGTTCCTATTTCTTTTTCGTATGTTTACACCATTATAAAGTTGAGATGTCTTCTTCATTAAGTGTCATATATAAAATGGGTCTCTTTTATAAATTCATGTTTGATTCAAAGATCCATGAAGTTAACAAAGCATTTCTTAAAATGCAAAAAGTCAAAAGAGTAAGACAAAAACCCATGAATTAAAAAGCAAGACCTTGGACTTATACAAAACAAGGCAAAATGAGTGAAACAGAAACTCGAGAGAATTGAGTTGAAATGAAAACTTTGTAATATTAAGTTTAAACTAAGTAGGAACTTAGTCATAAACTGATTGTCATTTTTACAAAAAGCCCCAAAAAGACCTAGGGACTTGTCATCACCAAAAACATAACCCCCAAATGGGACCAGGGGTAAAACCACCATGTATTCCACCAAAAATAAGAAGAAAAAAAGAGACTCAAATTTCACAAGTAAACTTTCACTATGGAGCAGGAGAAGGCTTCAAAACGGCATCATCAACAATAGAAGGCTCGACTTGGTTTGAAAGAGTTGGGACATCTATCGCACTAGAGTCAGCTTTAACGTGCTCGGGAGTATCTGCCATGGGAGAAGAAAAACCTTGGCCTTACTGAGTTTTCTCAATGGTTTCTTTTATCTTAGCTAACTTAGCATCTAATTTAAAACCCTCTTGGCTAGTCTCCACAAGGGTATTATGGCGCATATTCAAAATAGCCCAACTCGCTTTAATAACAGCTTTGTCCTCAAGAGCCTCATAATCTCCTTCCCATTGATCAGTTTCACTCTTGAACTCCTCCATCTCAGCAAAATCAACATCATAAAAAGATTGCAAAGGGGCAAGTGAACTATGCAAAACTTTGACCTTATCAGAAGACACACGAAGATCTTCTTGGGTCTGTGTAAGTGTTTGAATAAGTTTGCCTGCATGAATTTCTTTTTCGTTCAGCAAGGCCTTCAAACCTCTGATCTCTTCGGAGGCTTTGGAGAGTTATTCAGAAAATTATGAGTCAAAGAAACTTGTATCCTTGCCTGACTGATTGGAAGAAGCTTTTTCAACTGCCAACTCCGAAGTCACAATCATCAACTGTTTCTCGAAGGTACATTTGTTTTCTTCTAAAACTTACATTTCAAGCTGAAGACTGGCATACTGCTCTGTCCATTTGTCTGCCTCGGTCTGGTAATCATGCATTAATTGTTCTGTCTAGATAACCCTTTTCATCTATGTGATGATGAGATTAATCTAAAGAAGAAAAAAAGGAATACATAAGGATCTTAGCAAAAGAAAAATGATATATAATATGAAAATAATTTATACCTTCAACGATATTATTCATCCAAGTCAGAGAACTATGACTTTCCAGCTTGGATTTTTCAACTGGAACAATCAGGGGTTTCAACCACACGTCAGCTTGACTTGACTTCTTGAGAAGATTACCTTTGGCAGGGACCTCAATGGTAATCTGTTTCATCACTCTACCTCAACTTAGGAACCAACTTCGATTCGAGAAACATTATCAGCGGGGATTGTAGAGGAAGTCATAATAGCTTATGTTGGAGCAAAAACAATAGCAGTAAAAATAGCAAAGAATGTTCCATAAAGATAGACACGGGAAATGAGGCAAGAGGTAAACCATCAGTCACCTAATCGAAACTTTCACTATCAAACCCACGAGAAAAAAGTTGTTCATCAGAGTCAAGAGCTTCCATAAGAGTATCATCGTCAAAACTCACTAAGGTGGCTTCGACAGACTCTGTTATGGGAACAGAACGGGGAGGAGTAACTTCATCATCTGAAACAACGCACCTTCTAACTCGCAGCCTTTTAACCAATAAACTCTAATCCCATTCCTCTTCTTCTTCTTCTTCTTCTTCTTCTTCTTCTTCTTCTTCAGAATCTTGGGGTTTGTTAGCTTTCCTTTTCGATGGAGAACTTATTATTATCTCCTGAGCCATCCCGAATGACTGTTTTACCGTGTGTTTGACTGAAAACTATTTGCTATCATCATATTTGGGCCGAAGGCTATATTTGGGCTTCGTGCCAATTATTTGAACCCTTAGGGTATTTTTATTATATTTTCTCACTATTTTGACTTTATACTTGAACTCAGTCATGATATATTCTAATTTTTTCATATCTCAGCTATGTTTGCTCAACTTTAACACTTAAATGATATTTTGGGCCGTGTTGCCCGAGTTGTTTTGAAATTCTGACTAAGTAAGGCCGAGGGCTTATGTTGTGAGGAAACACGGATCATGATTATGAGGCCGAGGGCCTGAGATATGTACGCCACGAGGTGGCTTGTTGATATGTGGATGAGAGATTAGTGATGACGCCACTAGATGGATTGATATTGCGCTTGGGTCGTAAGGGGCCCCTCCAGGAGCCTGCACACCCCTAGTGAGCGCGGGTACCCATTGTGATTTGAGTTATAGCCCAAGAGACTGCTATAGTTCTAAGCATGTCTTATCTTTTGCCGTAAACAGCCTATCTACCCTTTCGGGTAGGGGTAAGGCCTGTGTACGTATTACCCTCCCCAGACCCCACTTTGTGGGAACATACTGGGTAGTTGTTGTTGTTGTTGTTGTTACTTTCTTAATTGTTAAAAAGGCATTTTATGAAGTTTAAACTGAACTAAATTGAATTTTGCATATTTTCATTGTTTCTTTACTTTTAATGGCTTTTACTGCTTAATTATAGCCATGATTTCTTACTTCTCAGTCTTTACTTATGACTATTACTCACTGAGTTGGAATACTCACTTTAATTCTTGCACGTTGTGTGCTAATTCAGGCACTGCTGATCCTGCTCCCGAGTGAGCTCCTACATATGTCGGAGTCCACGAGGTAGCTGCTCGGCGTTCGCATCCCCGTGCCTCCCCCCCTTGATCTCATTTCTATCTATTTCAAGTTATTCTGTATTAGCTTGGTAGACATTTCAGACTTGTAGTGTATTGATAGATGCTTATAACTGGTAACACCCCGTATCGGGTTGTGTTAGGTTTTATTCCGCAAATTGTAATGTTCATTGCTTACTTTGGGATTATTTATTATATTTTAGACTTAATTCTTATTGTTTAATTGCTTAAGAGTGAACTCGGTTGGTCTTGTCTTCACGAGAGGTACCATCACGACCGGTCCGGATTTAGAGCCATGACAAATATTTTTTACTGACTCTAGGAGTCCTTTATTCTGACACTTTTTTTTAATCACGATTCAATATCCAAAATCACAATCTAAAAAGATACAATAATATATTTTGTAAAAAAATTTAATATTGACGCTTTACTTTTTACTAAACATGATAATACACTGGTTACTCAATAAATTCCTTTTTTTGTAGATTACGAATCTCTAATTTTACTTTTCCATTTAAAATTCATATTCAAGAGAATTTTCATGCATTATGAAATACTTTTGAACCTTAGGACAAAAGTTAATAAAAATTATCATATAAATCTGACTTGAATAAGAAAAATAAAGTTTTGAATTTAAATAAAAAGATAAATTATTTGAAATATATGTGAAAGTGTTTAGCTTCATTTTTAGATAACTACGTCTAACATATTGGATTAGACTGAAGTATTCTTCTAATATATATTTGATTGTATCATTTCTAATATGCATAACAGAACTTATCAATTCTAATTTATTCGAGAACATGTTTTTACCTTTAAGTTCAAATTCCTATATATAATAAGTATCTTCCATAGCTAAATAAATTATTTCGTGGTTTGACCAGTCGTTATAAAGCGTTTTGATGCTAATTATACAAGTGTGACGATACTATCATTTTATACCATGAAGATAGAGTTTGGGTGTTATAAGATTTTATATCAGACATTTTATAAACCATCAAATTTGGCTCTATAGTAATAATTATTTAGTTTACTACTTTGATAGAGGTTAAGCACAAGTACTTCAAAATAAGAAAATGAGTACTTTCAAGATCTTTAGAAATACAGAAAAGATTGTATGGATGGGTAACTAAAATGAGGAATCCATAGAACTTGCTTTTAATTAGAAGAAGATAGAAGCAATGAAGAATTAGCGTAGAAACTTGAGGTTGAGATCATTAATACTTTTACTATAGTTTAATTAGCATACATCCAAAATTTCATAAATTGACTAATCATTCTTGATTTTTTATGCTTTGCAGCTTGATACCAATTTAAATTAGAAAGAAAAGTATATTTCAGACACTGGATTTGTTAACCAAGAGTTCATTATTTTTCAATGGCTCACATTCAAATGTCAATTTCATCAATGCTTGACGGTTTGAAACTGGATCAAAGGAAGATTATGAGACTATTTGGATTGACTTATTTAAGTGCTTATTGACTTTTAAATATTTTTTTAAGTTTGTGTGATGCTTGTCAATATTAAAAAGTGCTTAAATTCACTTACTTTTAGGGATGAAAAATACAAAAATAAGTCAAAAGCCAAAAATTATTATTACCAACTTATGTCTTTTAGCTTTTACCTTAAAAACTAATACTTTTTATAAACCAATCCAAGCACCTTTCTATATTTTGTGCCTTTAAGAGGTACTTTGTTACTTTATACTAAACATATACATTTATATGAGAATCAAAATATGGTCAATCATCCAAAATTATATTTTTTATGTTTGCTTTCCTGACTAGCTAGTTTTAATGGATACATATATTTCCTTATGACTTGAATTGAAATTCAGTGGATTTACATGTGCAAAAAATAATAGACTTTTCATGCTCCTTTGTGCCTACTAATTTTTTCAAGTAATATTTTTTTATAAAAAATATATTTAAGGATACAAATACTAGTTTTATTTAATGGCGAAATCTTTATCCTGCTTCTTTCCTAATTATAATTCTATCAGTTTTTGGTTTACCAAAAAAAAAAAGTTCATACCTTCAAACCTACCTAAACTATTATTTTTGTCAGTTTATTACCTAAACTATTGAGTGTCTCTGAAAACTCTCTATTCTATATCACACTTCATATAAAAAATCCCCCGTCGCTTATGTGGCACTTCGTTTGTAATCACTTCCTTAAAAGCGCGTGAATCTTGAAAATTAGCAAATTTGATGCCCACCTGACAGCATGAATAACGGCTAATTAGCTCATTTTTTTTAAAAAAACTTATATTTTATCCTTTTTTTTTAAATTACACCATCTTCTCTATTATTTCACATTTCTTCTCCATTTCTTCATCTTTCTTTACCCTTTTTTCACCATTTTGATCTCTTTTAATCTTATCCATTTGAAATTCTCTCTCTGTTTATTGAGTTTATATTTTATGTTACGCATTTTATCAATCCTTCATTGTTAACCAAATTAATTTGAAAGAAGAACACCCATTATAGAAGAGTCATGAGGTTTAATGTGTTTTGTGGTTGTGGCAGCCTGGTTCTTTCAGAACATCAACGACAAATGCTAACCCAGGAAGACAGTGTTTTGGATGCAAGTACTATGGAATAATCATCTTTCAAATCATCATATTTTATGTGATATAATATGGCTAAATTTAAATTTTATTTATAATGGTTTGGTTATACTTTTCAGGCTAAGGATAGTGTGGCTTGTTGATTTTTCCAGCGGTATGATCCAAAATTTCCTAGCCAATGTAAGGTGATAATTTTTGGGTTACAGAAGGATAAAATGAAACTCGAGGTCGAATTGAAGAAGAAGAAAATATTGAAGATGCTATTTATTATTAGTATATGTTTTAATGTGTATTTTTTGGTTGTTCAAATGTTAGGGTAAATGACTTATTACTAAGTTTAAGATGTAAAAGTAAATCCGTCATATATTTTTTTTAGAGTTAATACCCTTAAACTCACTTAAACTATACCATTTTTGTCAGTTTCCTACTTAAACTATCAAGTGTCCTCGAACCCCTAAACTATATCTCCCTTCGTATAGAAATCCCGTCACTTATGTGGATTTTAGTATTAATTAAATTACAAAATAATACTTTAGGCGGGACCCGCCTCCCTTACAACGGTTTTGACCTATTTCTCCTCCAAAGGACCAAAAGAAAATATAAAATCCCATTCTTCCGCTCATTCTTCATTCTCTTCCCTTTACCCCTTTTCCATCTTCTCCTCTCTTCCCCCCTTTGGACTCACCCAAGTAAACTACTCTCTGATCCAAATACTTACTAACAACACTAAAAAAAGAAAAAACACAAAGATCAGGGCGCCAATTATCTTGGGTTTTTGAATCAATCCATTTGAACTCTAAAAAAAAAATCTCAAATTAAATTTGTTGAAGCAATATGGATATGGAAGAAGAGTACGAACAACAATACAATAATGATGATGATGAAGAGGAAATAACCCAAGAGGATGCTTGGGCTGTAATCAGTGCTTACTTCGAAGAGAAGGGGCTTGTCCGACAGCAGCTGGATTCCTTTGATGAGTTTATTCAGAACACTATGCAAGAAATTGTGGATGAATCTGCTGATATTGAGATCCGACCTGAATCCCAGCATAACCCTGGTCACCAATCTGACTTTGCTGAGGTCCGTCGGAACTTCGAATTAATTGTTATTTGATTGGACTTCAATTTGGCAATGGGTTTTATTTAGGGTTTGCTTGGAGGAATAAGTACCCTGTGAACTAACTGAGCCCTAAATTGAAAAAAAAACATGAATTATGAGAGTATTGCAACTACTGCTATTTCATTGGATTATTATGAGAGTGTTGGTTAAGCTCAATAAGGCATTAGGGTTCTTAGGGGATTGATGTAACAAGTTGCAACTAGAACAACACTTCTTTTTGCAGGAAGTTTAAGTCAGTCTTTTTATCAGGTTGACCGGGGATATTAAATTTGAACTACTTGTGATTTTGTGTTAGCGAGGGCTAGTTGTAGCAAAGTGCAGTTTAACTTAATATTGAATTTGGAGCGTTTATGCTGTTGTTACTTGCATTGGGTAGTTTTATTTGAGACTGCGAGGGAGGCATGGTCATACATTGATGGTATTGGTAGGTGGGAATATCTTAATTATTGAGTTAATGTAGAGCACAGTTCCTTTAGATATGCTAGAAATCTTTACTTGGTCTCATTTTTATGAGGTAATTTTGATTTGCACTAAGTTGGCACAGTGGAGCTGAATTTAATGACAACTATTCGAGTTTCAAGTTGAGTTATGTGCTGGTTTGAGGGCAATGCAGCTCAGTGCTGGTGCATCATATTGAAATTGGGTGGTCATTTTCTTTCCTCCATTCGGTAGTTGGGGCGGGACCATATTCAGGAGCTTTATGGTTATCACTGTCCTGAATGAAGAATCCTATTCAGGAGCTTTAAGCATTCAAATTTTAATTGATTATGAGAGTTAGCCGTTTTTCTGTATGACACTTGATTGGTTTTAGAGAATCTGAGAGTAGCTATAACTTCTTGAAGTTATTCGGTTGTTGCTGAGCTTTGGGCCTTTAACATAAAATGTGTAGTTAGTGTACTTCATCAAAATAAAAAAAGGAAGTGTAGTTATTGTTGGCATTTGGCAGGAGAAGTCATGTTAAACATTGTTTATGTTTGTGCTTTTTGCTGAAATCCATTGGAACGTTGCATAAGTAGTGAAAAGTTGACGTGCAAATTTTTCCCGAGATGGAATATCTGTTATGTTACGTTTTAGGGGGGGATAAATAATCCATTTTACCCCGGTTAAATTCTATTCTACAGACACTTTGTAGGGATGTTCTGAAATGTGATGTATCCTGTGCTAGTAAGCAAATAAAGTATGTCCAATCATGCATAAAACTTTTCTATCTTCTATACCAAAGGTTTTATACAAAGTCTAAAGTTTGACCTTATTCATCATTGTTTTGTGCAGACGATATACAAAATCAACTTTGGTCAGATTTATTTGAGTAAGCCAATGATGACCGAGTCAGATGGCGAAACTGCTACCTTGTTTCCAAAGGCTGCAAGGTTGAGGAATCTGACATACTCTGCACCACTGTATGTGGATGTTACAAAGAGAGTCATCAAGAAAGGGCATGATGGTGAAGAAGTTACTGAAACTCAGGACTTCACAAAAGTCTTCATCGGAAAGGTGAATATACTGTAGCCTTGGAGCATATTTGGCAAGTATGATAAGAGGTTTGTTATAATTGTTATTGATGATCAAACTTGTCTCATCTTCACTTACAGGTTCCTATAATGCTTCGGTCAAGTTACTGCACATTATATCAAAATTCAGAGAAAGATCTAACAGAGCTTGGAGAATGTCCATTAGATCAAGGTGGGTACTTCATTATCAATGGAAGTGAAAAGGTCCTAATTGCTCAGGAGAAGATGAGCACCAACCATGTGTATGTATTTAAGAAGAGGCAACCCAACAAGTATGCGTTCGTTGCGGAAGTCAGGTCAATGGCAGAATCTCAAAACCGCCCGCCGAGTACTATGTTTGTGCGGATGCTCTCAAGAACTAGCGCAAAAGGGGTAATGTCCACTGCCGTAGACTAGCAATTTCATTCTTCTTTAATTGTTGTTTGTTTCAATTCATGAAACTTATAATTGTTCTCCATTGCTTTTTATACTGCAGGGTTCCTCTGGCCAATACATTCGGGCGACACTTCCATATATCCGGACAGAGATTCCTATCATTATCGTGTTTCGTGCTCTAGGTTTTGTGGCTGATAAGGATATATTGGAACATATTTGTTATGATTTCAATGATACTCAAATGATGGAGTTGTTGCGTCCGTCGTTGGAAGAAGCTTTTGTTATACAAAACCAACAGGTACTTTTTGGTTCTTGTGGTTCTTTTAATTTACCTCCAAGCCCTTTCTTTTCTTTGATGATCTTGCTAAAATAGGAAGCTTATTTGACAAAGTGCTATCTCGATTCAGTGTATTGTTGTTCGCTGCTGCTATCGTCTTTGAGTTCATCCTTTAATTATGTGATTGTGTTAGGTTGCTCTTGACTACATCGGGAAGAGAGGGGCTACAGTTGGTGTTACAAAGGAAAAGAGGATAAAGTATGTGTATTGAAGTTGCCTAAACATATTGTTCCTGTGACTTTTTGAAGCATGTGAATAAATGCTCTCAATCAATGTTTGCAGGTATGCCAAAGAGATTCTTCAGAAAGAAATGCTTCCTCATGTTGGGATTGGAGAGTATTGTGAAACAAAGAAAGCTTATTATTTTGGGTAGGGCGTCCTCTTTTTGTGAAACCATGTTTTTGAAGAAATGATGCGTCAGCCCTTTACCCCCGCACCCCCCACCCCCCACCCCCAAAAAAAAAATTTTTTTTAGTTAGTGGTGGACGTGTCTCTCAGGATTTTGAAACTTCTCATCTCAGGTATATCATCCACCGGCTTCTGTTATGTGCACTTGGCCGAAGGGCTGAGGATGATAGGGATCACTATGGAAATAAGAGACTGGATCTTGCTGGTCCTTTGCTTGGTGGCCTGTTTCGAATGGTAGGTTTGTCGTTATATTAGCATTTGTTTTACACTGTTGTACACATCATTTCTGATCTTTGTCTCTTGGGTTCCGGCTGTCAATGCAGCTTTTTAGAAAGTTGACAAGGGATGTTAGAGCCTATGTTCAGAAGGTAAACGACAGACCTTCTCTTTATGGCGTCATTGGCTGAATATTTTGTTTGTGTTGACTGTTCTTATTGTTTGTGTGTCCTTCAGTGTGTTGACAATGGAAAAGATGTAAACCTTCAATTTGCAATCAAAGCTAAAACCATTACCAGTGGGCTGAAATACTCTCTTGCTACTGGAAACTGGGGGCAAGCTAATGCAGCGGGTACAAGAGCTGGTGTTTCACAGGTCAGATAGCTATTTAATCAGTTGACGACAGTATTGATTAATCTTCTTCCTCGGATTGATAATACTGTTTGTCGATATGTTCCAGGTGTTGAATCGTCTGACTTATGCTTCTACTTTGTCTCACTTGCGAAGGTTGAACTCCCCAATAGGACGAGAAGGTGATTGATTTTTTTTCTATATCGCCATTTTGTTTATGATATATGTGATTCTACTTTTTGATAGTATCTTGATGTAGTTTGCTTCCCACATAATCAATCATCTGCCCTAATCTCAAACTACTTGGGGTTGGCTATATCACGTCCAGTTAATCTTTCTGAGAACACCAAAGCAAATGTAGAACTAGTTGGTCGTTAGTTATTACTAGTTCTGTTTCCTTTTTTTCTCTTTGTTATTTAGGTTTTGCTATGTTTGTTTACCAGGGAAACTGGCCAAACCAAGGCAATTGCATAATTCACAATGGGGAATGATGTGTCCTGCAGAAACTCCAGAAGGTCAAGTAAGTGACTGCTCTCCTGTGGAGCTTCTGCTATACCAGGATGTGGCTGGATCAGGCCCTCCCCGTCTCCCATCCCTCTAATAAAACCCATAGAATGCAAACAGGAATGAGATTCTTCGGAGACTGATTCATCACTTCATGTTCTACTTGTCATCTGATCAGGCATGTGGGCTGGTGAAGAATTTAGCCTTAATGGTTTATATAACAGTTGGTTCAGCTGCATATCCAATTCTGGAGTTTTTGGAAGAGTGGGGTACTGAGAACTTTGAGGTGAGTAAATCTCAGTGTGTCGGGTTGTTTGTGGGTCTGCTTAGTTATTCTGTATTTTCTTTACTCTATTAAGTGTGATAATGATATGGTCTTCCTCGGCTCACCATTGCTTTTCTGTAAATCTAGGAAATTTCTCCTGCCGTTATTCCACAGGCTACAAAGATCTTTGTCAATGGTACCTGGGTGGGAATTCATCGCGATCCTGACATGTTGGTGAGAACACTGAGACGACTTAGGAGAAGGGTAAGAAACAAACTACACTAACTTTGAGTTGATGATATTACTTGTCCGTCTGAAGCATATATTGGAGGATGGTAAAAGCCATATAATTACATAGTAATCTGGAAAAACAGCTATGTGATGTCAGTTCTATATATCTTTGATTTGCTATATATTACAGCCATGCTCTTATCCAACCATTGGTAACATATGGATATTGAGTTGGAAGTACAGTACTGCACCTTTATTCTGGCTTACAAACTGATATTGTTTAGTGGTTCATACTAAGTTCTCTGGTCTCAACCTTTAGGCACCCTCTTAAACACTCTTGGCCTCCTATATATTGTCACTTGAAACGGGAGATTCTGCATTTGCTTTGGTTATTTGGCATAAGTGCCTTTATTTCTGCTTTATGCAGGTTGATGTCAATACTGAGGTCGGGGTAGTTCGTGATATCCGTTTGAAAGAACTTCGAATTTATACCGACTATGGGAGGTGCAGTCGTCCATTATTTATTGTGGAGAAGCAAAGGCTGCTGATCAAGAAGAAGGATATTCAAACATTGCAACAGCGGGTATGCTACCCCCCTCTCCCTCTCCCCTTATCGCTTTGGTCAAACTCATGGTTGCTTGGAAGTTTGAACTTCCCTTTGCTTCAGTTACTTACATATTCAGTATTCTTTTTTCAGGAATCACCTGAAGAGGGTGGCTGGCATGATCTGGTGGCTAAGGGATACATCGAGTACATTGACACTGAAGAAGAAGAAACAACAATGATTAGCATGACTATAAATGTGAGTAGTCAGCAGAGGTCTTTCTATTTTAACCCTTTCTGATTTATACTGAGATACTGAAATGCTGATGTTAATGTTTCTAGGATCTTGTGCAAGCACGCCTTAATCCTGAGGAAGCTTATTCTGATACCTATACCCACTGTGAGATTCACCCTTCACTAATATTGGGTGTTTGTGCATCAATTATTCCGTTTCCTGATCATAATCAGGTGAGTTATGTTTTGGTTGTGACTTCTCCTGTCAAGTTGTTTCTGATCTACTAATCTTCTGTGTTTATTTGTTTTTTTGTCAGTCTCCTCGTAATACTTATCAGTCAGCTATGGGTAAGCAAGCCATGGGGATTTATGTTACCAACTACCAATTTCGGATGGTAGGGAGCCTACTTATTTCTCTCCATAACATTTGAGAGGCTTTTGTTTTCAATCCGTCAAGGTGACAATTTTTTTCTTCTGGCAGGACACATTGGCCTATGTGCTTTATTATCCTCAGAAGCCTCTTGTCACAACACGGGCCATGGAACACTTGCATTTCAGGCAACTGCCTGCTGGCATCAATGCAATTGTTGCCATTTCCTGCTATTCTGGATATAATCAGGAGGATTCTGTCATTATGAATCAGTCATCGATTGATCGTGGATTTTTCCGATCACTATTTTTCCGGTCATACAGGGATGAGGAAAAGAAGATGGGGACATTGGTCAAGGAGGATTTTGGACGTCCTGATAGAGCTTCTACTATGGGTATGCGGCATGGTTCTTATGATAAGTTGGATGATGATGGTCTTGCCCCTCCAGGAACTAGAGTTTCTGGTGAGGATGTAATCATTGGGAAGACAACCCCCATTTCTCAAGATGATGCACAAGGGCAAGCCTCTCGCTATACAAGGAAAGATCACAGTACCAGTCTCCGCCATAGTGAAACTGGAATGGTAGATCAGGTTCTATTAACAACAAATGCTGACGGGCTCAGATTTGTTAAAGTAAGGGTTAGATCAGTCCGCATTCCTCAAATTGGGGACAAGTTTAGCAGTAGGCATGGTCAGAAGGGAACAGTTGGCATGACGTATACACAAGAAGATATGCCATGGACTGTGGAAGGCATTACTCCTGATATCATTGTGAATCCTCATGCTATTCCTTCTCGAATGACTATCGGTCAGCTGATTGAGTGCATTATGGGAAAGGTTGCCGCACACATGGGAAAAGAAGGAGATGCCACTCCCTTTACAGATGTTACTGTGGATAACATCAGCAAAGCTTTGCATAAATGTGGATACCAGATGCGTGGTTTTGAGACCATGTATAATGGTCACACTGGGCGGCGGCTTAGTGCAATGATATTCCTTGGTCCCACGTACTATCAGCGACTGAAGCACATGGTTGATGACAAGATTCATTCTAGAGGCAGAGGCCCTGTGCAAATCCTCACAAGGCAGCCTGCGGAAGGTCGGTCACGTGATGGTGGTCTTCGATTCGGAGAGATGGAGCGAGATTGTATGATTGCTCACGGTGCTGCTCATTTTCTCAAAGAGAGGTTATTTGACCAAAGTGATGCATATAGAGTTCATGTTTGTGAGCGATGTGGGCTGATTGCTATTGCAAACCTCAAGAAGAATTCTTTTGAATGCAGAGGCTGCAAGAACAAGACTGATATAGTCCAGGTAAATATTTTCTTTCCGTGCCTGGTTTTGCACCCCATACAATCACATACACTGGCATCACATACATGTTTCTGGCGGATGCCCTTTATAGTTTACACGTCACATGCAAACTAGTAAGTCTTTCACATGGTCTTAAAACTCAAGATTGGCTCTGTTGGTGCAGGTCCACATTCCATATGCATGCAAGTTACTTTTCCAGGAGCTAATGGCTATGGCTATAGCTCCAAGAATGCTTACAAAGGATGTCAAACAAGCCAAAGATCAAAAGAAAAAAGGAGCTTGATTAATTTGGCCATACGGAGAAAAAATAGAAGTCCCCCCTGGTTTATAGGACTTAAAATCCTACTTTATGAGCAGTTAGTTTTGCATCCACAATATGAGGATCAACTTATGTGTTTTAGAATTGTTGTAGATTAAGATGTCATCGTATATCTAATGAGAACAAGACACTTATGGACCTCAGTACAGCGATTACAAAGTTATGGTTTGGGAGTTATTCTCGCATGTAAAGTAGAACACTTAAGTCTGAGGTGTCTGTTCGGGAAATTCTTTTCTTTTTTTCATGCAAGAGGTTCTTCATTAGAGCTACGTCATATTTGATGAGTTGAAGCTTATAACAGTGACTTCATCTTACAAAGAAATGACTACAGTTCTTTTGCTTTTAATCCTTTTATCTTATTTTAGTTGAACAACATTTTTTTGGTCTTGAAAGTAGTAGAGTATCTTGAAATTGGGGTATCTATCATTTTTAGCCTGCGCCATAAATTATTTGTATTCGATAGCCAAAAAAGTTTATAAAAATTGTATTATATAACATACAAATATATAAAATTATATACTTTTTTGGTTATTATTTTGAGAGCGGTTATCCAGTTTCATTTTTCTTTTGAAATTCCTCCTTGCAGTGTTGCGGGATATAGTTAAAGCCTCAGGCTCATAAACAGAAGCTCAAAACACCATTCTCTCTCTTTGAATAGTTGCCTTTCTGAAATTGTATTTAAAAGAAAGAATGTTATCTATTAGAGTATTACCAGAATATTATCCTATTAGAGTATAAGGGGATAGGACGCATGAATTCTCGCTACTGTTGAGACTTCATTCAATTTTTTTGTGCTGACACGGTGACACAAACATAGTTATAGGACTTGACCCAAAAAAGTACTGTAATACTCAATATCTAGTACGTAGCATTTAACAAGGATCTAATTCAATAAAAGAAATTCATAGTAATTTTCTAATTTCTCCGATTACTTAAAAAAACTGATTTGTAATGGCAAATTACAGTGTAATGATTTCAAATCTGGTATCCCGAATATGTGAAGGGAAAAATCTCATTTTTTAAACAGATATATAAACCAACCTCCTAGAGGTTATTTATAAACCATTAGACGTGGAGCCCACGTGTTGCGCTGTTAAATCGAGGGGTAATTTTGTTAATAGAAATAATGTCGTGTATTTTTTTGGGATAATTTTACATAAGTACACGTGGGGAAAGTACCTTTCAGCCGTCTAACCCACAAATACAGTTTTCATATCGTTGCTCACAAATAATTTCAGCTCCTAACCCACAACTTCATCAATCACACCCAAAATCGCGCCTAAGATCAGATTTCATTTTTTTCTTTCATTTTTATCTTTACCCTTTTTCCATTTTCATTCTTATTTATTTTTTTACTTCCCTCTGTATAGTAAATAATATCAGGAAGTTGAAGTAAAAAATAAAAATATATTCATCCTTAGAGTCTATTATTTTATTTTTATATTTTTTTTTTGCAAAATTTAAAATTTTGCAGGAGAAATTTTTATTTCACTGGAAAAATAAAAATTTACATTATTAAACACCTTATATACATTGTTATACACACAAATATAATCATGTATAATTATATATAATCTTATATACTTATGTATAATTCTATATAACTATGAGAATACCCCAAATATACATGGTTATACATGATTATACAAAAGTATATATATATGTATATACAACATATACATCATTCTTCCTCCCTTCAGAAGTTATTTAAAGTGAAAAGAAGAAGAAGAAACAATGAGGCGATAGAGAGGACGTTTGGAGAAGTGAACGATGATGGATCGGAGGGGAGCAAGCCTAACATAGTAAAAATCGTCTGCTTCATAGAGTCCATAGCAGAATCCGAAACGCATTTAGATATAACATAAGTATCCAATGGTTCAATTCGCTTGAGCATATTAGCAATAACGACAAATTCGCTGCCGAATCCGTCGGATTTCCTGGTGGAAACGAAGTCGTCAAAAACACCGCCGCCATCAATGTCGGAAATAAGGAAGTTGATAGAAGAATGCCGCCTATCAGAAGCGGAAATAGAAGGAAGCAACGGGCAGATGATAAGTTGGTTGGTAAAAGAAGGGGGTGGGCGAGGAAGATGTTGATGTGGCTTCAGTGAGAGGTCTGTAAGGTGTGATGTAAGAAAAACCCTAGCGGAAGAGGAAGAGCAAGAGATTAACAATGAAAGAGAAAGTGGGGTGGAGAGAAAGTGTGAAAAAGATGGGAGCGGTAAGGGCTAATTATTGAAAAAAAAATTCAATAGTATAAAACTGGGCCATACCGGGTAAGAAGGGAAAATATGGGTCATATTTTATTTGGATAGTGGGCCAAGTGATAGAGTGTAATTTGTTCTATTTTTTTTTGGAGATACATGGACCAAGAGTATTTATAAATTATTTACCAAACTAGGGTAGTTTTGAATCTTTTCCCATATTTAAATACTTTATTTTTCAAAACGTTTTCCTAAAAGAAAAAACTTTTTCCAAACCTGTTGTGCAGACGCCATTGAAAACCTATATATTCAGATGTAAATTAGCGGCAAAATTCCTTAAACCTCACTTTGCTGTCTGATTCACTGAAGAGTAAAGGAATGGATGAAAATTTAAACAACGAAGAAGAAGATGAGGGCCCACCGCCTGGTTTTGACTCTATAGCTCTACCGGTACAACATACCACCAATGATGAGACTGATGAAGATGAGGGCCCACCTCCTGGTTGGACCTCAAATCCTACGCAACAGGATCAGCAGCTTCTCCTGGTGAGTTTAATGATTAATTACTAAAATGGGTATCTATTTTATTTTTATTTTTCCTTTGTTTTCTTGAGTTACCTGTGTTTTGTTGATGAAGTTCAGTTTCATGGGTGCCGTCTTACCCTTTTTTTTGGGGGGGGGGGGGGAATTGGTGAAAGATTGAGTCTTGATACCATATATACTTGTCAATGATGAAAAGAACATTGCAATTTCTAAAAGTGATATGGTTAATTTTGTGGAGTTTTATTTTTGATTTGTTTGAAGACTCTCCATATTTAGTTGAATTTGATCTTCATTGGCTTTCCATGAATTACCTGTATTGTGCTCAAGAATTCAGTTTGAAAAAGTTCCCCCATTATGCTTATGTATGGGAGATGCATGTAGACAAGTACATTCATCTGTCAAAGACGAACTAAAAGTTGAGGCTTGATATCATTAATAATGAAA
>JASVEL010013815.1:0-42207 GCA_032618575.1 Nicotiana noctiflora
CACAAAATGTATTATGGTCGTGGTCCTCACTCATCAGTTTTTAGAACTTTCCATCACCGCAGTTCGCACAAAATAGCATTGCGGACTGCACAGAAGCACCGCGGACCACACAAAATCCACCGCATTTTGCGGTGAGAACTCAACAACAATACCAACCTACGGTTAACAAATTTCACATTTTAGTCCAATGTTTCACCTAATATTGATTCCCTAGGTGTTGAAACAATGTTTTAACTAATTAGTCCTAAGTTAAGCATGATTAACAAACCTATGCTACAGATTTGAAAGAAAAACGAGAAGAAAAATAAGAAAAACTATGAAAAATAAGAGTTAAAAAAAATAGCAAAATTAAACAACTAAGAAGGAATTAAAGTTACCAGAAGTGAGATTCAATGTTGATTAATCGAGACTTAGTAGTTGAATTCGTGCAATTATAGGGATGAATAGTGATTTGTTTATTTTTTGTATGCAAAGGGTCAAAAGGTTCAAATTGAGGGCCTTAGGTCCTATTTATAGAAAAAGGATATGGGGCCCATCTCACCTACCCACCGCGGACCGCACAAAATGGCATCGCAGTCCGCGGTACTCAGAAACGAGTGATACTGAAGATGGCCACTACAGACTGCATGAAATGCAATGCGACCGCAGTGGTCCATCACAGACTGCACAAAATGCACAGCGGCCGCGGTGGAAGACTTCTAAGACTCCTCATTTTGTATCAATCAACTCTGTGGTCCATATTGAATTTTTTCTCCCGCACTAAGGCCTTTGCGGTTGCACAAAATGAAGTGTGGTCCGCATTGCAAACTTTAGAGAGTGGTCATTTTTCAAAACTTGTTCCTACACTACATCAAAATAATCCTACAACATCTCACACCCAGTCAATCCAAAATAAATCCTACACTAAGAAGAAAATCAAAAACAAAAAGAAAGACACATGGGTTGCCTCCCAAGAAGTGCCCGATTTAATGTCGCAGCACGATGCAGGTTACCATCAAATCACTTTAGACGGAGCAGTGCCACCATGTGGTTGTCATCAATCTTGCCCAGGTAGTGCTTGACCTTGTGCCCATTAACTCTAAAAACCTCCCTATTTTTGTTCTTCAAGTCAAGTGCACCAAATGGAGTGACAAACACCACTTCAAAAGGTCCACTCCATTTCGACTTAAGCTTTTCCGGAAAAAAACGTAACCGAGAGTTGAACAAGAGAACCAAATTTGAACTCCTTTCCACGAGCGTATTTACTATGAAGGTACTTCATATTGTCCTTATACAAGGATGAACTGTAGTAGGCATGGAATCAGAATTCAAGTTCAATAAGCTCCACATGAAGATTTGCTGCCACATCCCATTCAAGATTCAATTTCCTCAAAGCCCACATGGCCTTGTGCTCTAACTCAACCGGTAGATGGCAAGCTTCCCCAAACACCAATAAGTACGGATACATACCAATCGGAGTCTTGTAAGTAGTCATATAAGCGATAGAGCATCATCCAACTTCTTCGACCAATCGGTCCTATGTGCAGTGACCGTCTTTGACAATATACTCTTGATTTCCCTATTTGATACTTCAACTTGGCCACTTGCCTAAGGATGATAAGGAGTAGAAACTTTGTATTTGACACCATACTTTTCAAGCAAAGTATCAAAAGCTCTATTGCAAAAATGAGACCTCCCATCACTTGTGATTGCATGAGGAGTGCCAAACCTTGTAAAAATGATCTTCTTGAGAAACATAACAACACTCCAGGCCTCATTGTTAGGTAAAGCCATGTTTTCAACCCACTTTGAAATATAGTCAACCGCCACAAGAATGTATGTGTTTCCACACGAGCTAACAAATGAGCCCATAAAATCAATGCCCCATACATCAAAAATATCAACTTCAAGAATGGTATTGAGAGGCATCTCATCATTCTTCGAAATTCCACACGCTCTTTGACATTCGTAGCACCTTTTCACAAGTTCACTTGCATCTTTGTACAAAGTTGGCCAATAAAACCCACAACTAAGAACTTTTGAAACCGTCCTTGTTCCGCCATGATGACTACCATAAGGAGAGGAATAACAAGCCTCTGAGATACTCAATTGCTCCTCCTTTGGGACACACCTTCGAATTACACCATCCGTGCAAATCCTGAACAAGTATGGGTCATCCCAATAGAAATCCAAACTATCCCATTTGAGCTTCTTCCTTTGGTTAGAAGAGAGCTCACATGGGATTATACAGTCACAAGGAAATTAGCAACGTCCGTAAACCATGGCATACCACTTACTGACACAGAAATGAGTTCTTCGTGGGGAAATGAATCATTGATCTCTAGGCCATCATGAGGCCTTCCTTCTTCCTCCAAGCCGGACAAGTGGTTCGCTACTTGGTTTTAACTACCCTTCCCGTCCACAATCTCCAAATCAAACTCTTGAAGTAACAAGACCCATCGCATCAGTCTAGCTTTGGAATCCTTATTCTTCATCAAGTACTAGACTGCGGCATGATCGATGTGAACTATGACCTTGGCAACCATGAGGTACGACCAAAATTTCTCCATTGCGAACACAATATCCAAAAGCTCTTTCTCAGTCACCATGTAGTTCATTGAGCATCATTCTTTGTCTTGCTCGCAAAGTACACCGAATAACATTTTATTCAATCTTTGACCCAAAGCCTCCCCAACCACAACATCACCCGCATCACACATGAGCTCAAAAGGCAAGATCCTATTGGTTGCGATGATAATAGGAGTGGGGGTCAACTTGTGCTTGAGAAGTTCAAAGGCTTGCATACATCTCTCATTGAACACGAACTTGGCATCTTTTTCCAAAATCTTGCATAGGGGATTCACTACCTTCGAAAAGTCTCGATAAATCGCCGTTAGAACCATGCATACCCAGGAAAACTTCTAACTCCCTTGATAGAGGTAGGGGAAGAGAGCCTTGAAATCACATCAGTTTTTGCTTTGTCCACCTTTATACCATGCATTGAAATTTTATGCCTAAGAATTATGCCCTTTTCCACCATGAAGTGGCATTTCTCCCAATTAAGAACAAGATTTGTTTCTTCACAATGGGCCCACACTCTATCAAGATTTTTCAAACATTCATCAAAATGAATCGCCTACAACACTAAACTCGTCCATGAACACCTCCAAAATATCTTCCACCATATCGGTGAAAATGGCCATCATACACCGTTGGAATGTAGCCTGCATTACACAACCCAAAAAACATTCTAGAAAAGGCAAAAGTGCCATATGGACAAGTTAATGTGGTCTTCTCTTGATCTTCTGGAGCAATCAAGATTTGGTTGTATCCAGAATACCCATACAAGAAATAGTATAACGCATGCCCAGTAAGTCGATCTAACCTCTGCTCAAGAAAAGGCAAAGAAAAGTGATCATTGTGGGTCACTTTATTCAACTTGCGATAGTCCATGCATACCGTCCACCCGATGACGGTCCTAGTAAGAATCAACTCATTTTGCGAATAATCAGAGATGGGGTATACAACCTCGACATCTAACCACTTGATCACCTTCTTTTTTATAACTTCTTGCATTGCCTCGTTCAACCTCCTTTGGTGTTCCAAGGAGGTCTTTGCATAATCTTCAAGAATAATCATATGCATACAAAATGCGGGGCTTATCCCCCGAATATCAGCTAAGGTCCATCCAATTGCCTTCTTCTACTTTTGAAGCACTGCCAATGTGACATCAACCTGCATGTTAGTAAGACAAGAGGAAACAACAACTGGAAAAGTTGAACTAGGGCCTAAGAACTCATACCTGAGGTATGGAGGCAATGACTTCAACTCCAACATCGGAGGTTCCTCGCCTGAAGGTTTTGTTGGTGGAGTCTTCCTATTTTCAAGATCCAAAGAGAGTTTCCTAGGCTCATTAGAGTAAGAGCCTATTCCATGTAAATCATTCGCACACTCCACTCGGACTTCTTCATCATTGACATCAAGATACAATAACACGGCTTCTAGAGGGTACTCCACATTGATTATGCACTGGTATCGTCAACTACTACCGTGTCAAGGTCTACAAAAAAGCATACCTCAAAACTGTTGGGCTGCTTCATTGACTTACACACATGAAATACCACTTTCTCATCACCACTTGAAATGTGAGTTCCCTTGCTTTCACTTCAACTAAGGCCTTCCTGGTAGCAAAGAAAGGTCTTCCTAATATTGTTGGAACTCCATAATCTACCTCACAGTCCAAGATCACAAAATCAATTGGCAAGATAAATTTATCCACCCGAACAAGAACATCATCAATAATACCCAATGGTCTCTTCATAGTTCTATCCGCCATTTGCAATCTCATGGAAGTCGGCCTCGGTTACCCAATACCCAGAGTCTTAAAAACTGAGTAGTGCATCAAGTTGATACTTTCCCCTAAATCACATAGAGCTCTAGCAAAATTCACACTCCAAATGGTGCAAGGAATGGTGAAAGCACCAAGATCTTCTAGCTTCGGGGCCATTAATTGCACTATTGCACTAACTTGGTGGGTCATCTGGATAGTTTTGCTTCTACAAAGTAAAACTCAATATCTCCATTAATTATTTATGGATTTTAAATTATATTCCAACAACTGAAATCAAAAACTATATAGTGGGGGGCAACACTAAAAGCTTATCACTTGGATCTTTTCTTAGTCACCAAGTCATTCATGAATTTAGCATAACCCAAAATTTGTTCTAAAGCCTCCACCAAAGGCACATTAATGGATAAGCTCTTCATAATGTCAATAAACTTTTTAAATTGATTCTCATTCTTCTTCACGGGCCTTTGAGGATAAGGTGGAGGTGGCCTTGGCAAAGGAGCCTTGGCTTTAGGCACAACCATTTTCGGCATGTCTATTATGTGTTCCCTTGACGGGTTCACATCATTCTGAGTCTCCACCTTGGCATCTTGAATATCTATCCTCACTTCTTCATTCACATTCTCATAAACCATATTTTCAACCACCAAAGGAACTTTATCTTATTGCAATGCAACTTCATCACTCAAAATTTCTTTTTGATTGGAGGCATCCACATCACCGCCTCATCCACTTCTTGTAGTTACCACCATAACATGATTGTTCCCACCCTTAGGGTTAACTACCATATCACTTGGTAGAGTCTCCTTAGGGCTAGTGTTCAATGATTGTGAGATTTGGCCTAATTGAAATTCTGATTGAATTATTGTGGGAAGCCAACTGAGCATCAGAATCCGCATTCTTTTTCATCATCTGTTCAAACATCATTTTAATTCTCCCCATTTCATTATAGGAAGAACTAGGACCTTGGGATGGAAATAGGGGTGGATTGTTCGGTTGTTGATACATTGGAGGCCTTTAAAAGCCTTGCCCTAGTTTCCTTAATTGCCATTGTTCTAACCTCCCTGATTGTTGTTACCACCTCAGTTGTTGTTGTTGCTATTCCAATTACCCTGATTATTGTTCTGATTGCCCCAATTGGAATTTTGGTTGTTGTTTCCCCAATTACTATTCCCTTGTTGTTGTTGATTTCCCCAATTGCCTCGGGGTCTCCATTGTTGTTGTTTAGAAGAATTTCCCATTTGATTCTAATAATTGTTCACATATTGCACTTCTTTGTTCTGCCCATCATAACTATCATCATGGAATCCACCACAATCATTGTTAAACTGATTCGAACTTTCTTGGTTTTGTTGACCTCTTTGTCTTCTTTTGTTCACTAGCATGTTGACACCCTGCATGGAATTTACTTGGTATGGATTTTGAACCTGCTATAACTGTGCCTTTTCTAGCTGGTTCATTGTAGTTGTCAGCTCTACTATAGCCTACCCATGATCATGTAGCTCTTTATGCAAGTGAGTGACCGTGGGATCACCCTGTGGCATATTGGCTCTACTTTGCCAAGCGGAGGTTGTGTTAGTCACCTCGTCAAGAATGTCACAAGCCTCATCATAAGACAACTTCATGAAATTACCCCCAGCAAGTTAGCTCACTATGCATTGATTTGTTGTGTTGATACCCTGGTAGAAAGTATGTTGTATCATTGCCTCAGTCATATCATTGTTTGAGAATTCCTTTACCATGGTTCTTTATCTCTCCCAAATCTCGTATAATGTTTTGATGGGCTCCTGCTTGAAAGCTAAGACTCATCCCTCAATGTTGCCATGTGGCCGGTGAGAAAAACTTTGCAATGAACTTATTCACCAACTCATCCCAAGTAGTGATGGAATGGTTGGGAAGTCGCTTAAGCCAATCCAATGATTTCCCTCTAAGTGAGAAAGGGAATAGTCTCAACCAAAGTGCATCTTCCGACATATTAGTTTGCTTACTTCCCCAATAGGTATCCACGAAACCCTTGAGATATTTGTAAGCATTCTAAGTAGAAGCACCCGTGAAATACTCTCGCTGCACAATGTCAGCATCACATTAGTAATTTAAAAATTGCCCGCCAGATCTGGGGTGGGACAATTGCACTAGCATAGCCTTGGTTAGGAAACACTAGAGGAGCCACTTTTGGAGGTGGCGAAGGAGGGTCTAGAATATTATTATTGGCATTGGCTTGGTGACCTCTCCGCTGTCCTTGAGGTAGGGGTGTACATAGGTCGGATTGGTTTGGATTTTGTAATTACCAAACCAAACCAATTGTATCGGGTTTTTAAATCTATAGATCAAACCAAACAAACAAAAGTTGGGTTTTTCAATATCGGGTTTTTCGGATTTTCCCTTCCGATAAACTTGTGCTCCAAATATTTCTATAGCCTAAATATAATTTTACGAATAACAACCATTTCTTATTTCTAGCATTGACCTCAACTATTTGTTCTCCTTTTGATCCTTGTAGTCATATTCCTTATTTTACTGACGATTTATAGGATTAAGTGGAGTACTTATAAAAATCATTAAGAGATACTAACAACAAAAATAATCAAACTTTATCACACAAAGTTCATGAAGGTTGGGGTCGTTTTTTAGAAACCATTATAGGGAACTAACTACCTCCTTCTTCTTAACTAAAAAGATGTACAGTTACAAGAAAACTTATCCATGTATAAGTTATAACAAGTAAATTTGTTATGTGGTGTAATAATCACCACCTCGACCTTCTCTAAAGGATATACACTGAAGACCAGAAAGCAAAGAGCTTCATTGTGATTATGACATCTAATTAATTAGGTCTGTATCTAATACGAAAACACAACGAAAATAAAGAGTTTTCTCACTGCATATATTTTGGTCAGCTTTGTCCATTTATCCATTTTTATGTCCTTGTTAGCTAACCTCCTAGTCCTTGCCTCCCACCCATTAGGAAGTAGGCAGAATGAGAAAATTATCACCAAAAATATAAACTACATATCATATTGTACTCTACATAAGAATTATCACCAACTTTTTAAGAGTAGAAATTACACCCAAGAGTCCTAAAAAATAAACAAAATGAGAATATATTTGTGATGACCCAAAGGGTCATCATCCGATTTCTCTCTTTTATCGTGCTTCGAGGCCTTGAAAGCCTCACTTTTAGTTACCTCGACTTGCATGCAAAGTCTGGGCACATAGCCAGAAAGATTATATGTTAAATTCTGTAAAAAAATTTCAAAATGTAGCTTTAAAATGATTAAAGATGACTTCGGTCAATATTTTTAGTAAATGGACCCGGACCCGTAGTTTGACGGTCCCGGAGGGTATGTAAAAAAATATAGGACTTGGGCATGCGCCCGGAGTCGAAATTCGAGGTCTAGACCTGAGAAAAGAATTTTTCTGTAAAGTTATTTTTCTGAAATTAAGAAAAATGGAAAGGAAAATTGATTGAAAGACTGTGGTATCGGACTCGTATTTTGGTTCCGATGCTCGGAACAAGTCTTAAATATGTGGTAAGTGCTTGCGGTAAAGTTTGATCGAAATCGAACATCGTTTGACGTATTTTGGAACCTAAATACCTAAAATTTGAATTTTATGAAATTTGATAAAAAAGTGATGATTTTGAGGGTTGATCCCTCGTTTATGATATTATCTTGGCGATCTGATCGCACGTTTAAGTCCGTATGAGGTTGTCGAGTTAGTGTGTATGTTTTGTTAGGAGCCCCAAGGGCCCAGGAGTGTTTTCAGAGGTGTTTCGGGATGTTTTGACTTAGGAAAGCATAGCAGATTTTCTGCATTTTTTGCATAGGCCTGTTCTTCTACGCGATCGCGACCTTCAGCATGCGATCACACTGCCTGTGGTATCCCCTGCTTCGCGTTCGTGTTCAAGTCCACGCGTTCGTGTAGTGATAGCGCCCTCTTCTACGCGATCGCGCATCCATTCACGCGTTCGCGTAAGCCAAATCCTTGAACCCCCAGTATTTTTTCTTCACATTCGCGCTAACGTCACGCGATCGCGATGACCAATCAGTGGGACCCTTCGCTATCACATCTCTATTTCCACGATCGTGTAGGGTAAATTCACCTAGTTATTTTTAAAGCCCAAAAACAAACCAGTGATGGAATTTTTCCCATTCTTTCATAAAACTTGTCTTCTCCAAGCTCTAGGGGATTTTTGAAGCTCTTCTTCACCAAAGTCTTTGGGTAAGTGATTTCCACCTAATTCTTTCACTCTTAATTGCTGAAATCCTAGGCCTAAATCATAAAATCGAAGTAGAAATTAAGGGTTTTGAGTAGAGTTAGGATTTTGAGAATTTTGGGTGATTCAACCTCAATTTGGGGTCAAATCTTAAAACAACTTGCTTATGTGAACTCGTGGGATTATGGGTGATTGGGTTTTGGTCCGAGCCTTGTGTTTGGACCATGTGGGCCCGGTGTCGAATTTTGTTATTTTTGGAAGAATGTTAGGAAATTCATATCTAGGCTCTGAGATGTTGCCATTGAGTCTTTATTGATATTATTGAATTAATTATGCCTAGATATCATTGTTTCAGAGTCAGATTGTAGAGGAAAGGCGGTGTTTGAGGATTGATTGCTATTCTTTGGACCGAGGTAAGTGTTTGATCTAACTTTAGATTGAGAGAATATGATTAGGGTGTTATTTGCTAATTGCTAAGTGTTGAGTATGCTATATAGGCATGGTGACGAGTATCTATACACCCGTGTCTAACATGACCGTGGGTCCCATTTTGTACTTATTCTGATATTGTTGGGACTCTTCCATGTAATTTGATAAATCTTATGTAATGTGAAGAGTATGAGCATTGATTGTGAATTGTAAATCCTTTGGAGCGTTGGCTCAAACAATAAAAGGACTATGGGGTAAGAAATGAAGGAAATATAAGGAAATATGACTAATCCCTTGCCAGGATGGTTTGAGTATGTTGATTATCTCCCTTGCCAGGATGTGAAAGTTATTATTGTTTCTCCCTTGCCGAGATTTAGCTGTTTAATTGTGTATTTCCCTTGTCGGTACATTTCTTATTATTGTTTATCCCCTCGCTCCATCTGGTTGTAATTATTGTTTGGGTGAGGAAGAGTGATAATGCACGAAGGGTCATTCCGTGCCTTGTCTTGATTTTAGTTGCACGAAGGATCATTTTGTGCCATGGTTTGGTTATATTTGCACGAAGGGTCATTCCGTGCCATGATTTGAGAGTGTGAGAGGGAAAGCACGGAGTTGATGCTGTGCACTTTACTTGATTGCTTTTGGTGAGGATGAGAGTAAAAGCACGAAGGTTGATGTTGTGCAACTGTTAATTTTCATGTTCTCATTATTTATTTTTATTGCCCTGTTCCTTACTGAAATTGTTGACCTTGTGTCCCGGTTGTATTTCCCCCATAGTATTCCCCCCTTTTTAATTGCTTAATTTATGTATTCTTTCCTTTTATTGCATATATATATGGAAATGCACAAGTTGGTTTGGTAGTCCTGTCTAGCCTCGTCACTGCTCCGCCGGGGTTAGGCAATGCATTTACCAGCACATGAGGTCGGTTCTGCTGATGCTAAACTTCTATGCTCTTATGTACAGATCACGGATCTAGAGCAGCTTTTGGACCATAGAAATAGGGTATTGATCGGGAGCTAACTTCAGTCTAGGGACTTACGAGGTAGCCTAGCTGGCGTTCACAGACCAGAGTCCTTTTCAATGTTTTCAATTTGTTTTCATTGTACCAAGACATACATTTATGTATTTCTATTCAGACTTGTTTGTAGCACTCTTTAGTAGTTCGTGAGATAGTGGCACCCGTCTTGGGTAGAGAAATGTTAAATTTTCACATTTTGGGTTTTTCAGTTATCTTTGTTTTAAAGACTTTTGCTTTAATTTAAATGACTCGTTATATTTATATTGTTCTTGTTGAGGTAAAATCAGGGAATGTTTAAAAAGTTTCGCTTGCCTAGCTCTGATAGTAGGCGCCATCACCACTTCCGATGGAAAGAAATTCGGGTCATGAAAAGTTGGTATCAGAGCACTAGGTTACATAGGTCTCGCTACTCATGTCAAACTTGGTAGAGTCTAAGGGATCAGTACGGAGACGTCTGTATTTATCCCCTAGACGCTACGAAGTTAGAAAAAGTTTTACTTTGTTATTTTTTGTCGTGCGATTCAGTTTCTTAAATACTGGTTGTCTTTCTACTCTGTTCTTTCATAGAGGGAGAGAACACGTGCTTCCTCTTTTACTGTGCAGTAGCCTGAGCCCCCAACAATAGCTCCTATGAGAGGCAGAGGTCGAGGCCATGATAGAGGCCGAGGCAGGGGCAGAGCTCAGCCATGGGCAGCAGTCCCAGAGGTGAAGCCTCATATTGACTATGATTAGGAGGTTCCAGCCCCAACAGCTCCGGTAGGCCTAGCTCAGTTCCCAGGAGGGGTCATGGTCACCCCAGATCTTCAGGACACTTTAGTTAGATTGGCAGGCTTTATGGAGAGCGTCACTAGAGTGGGTTTGCTTTCAGTAGCACCAGCCACTTCTCAAGCTGGAGGAGGAGTTCAGACTCCTGCTACACGTACTCCAGAGTAGATAGCCCCCCAGGCTCATGTCCCAGTGGTTTAGCCAGCTGTGATAGCTCAGCCAGGTATTGCAGCCCAGGCCGGCGATGGATCGACTATGTTTTCGGATGCTTTGTGAAGACTTGATAGGTTCTCCAAGCTCTTCACCACCACATTCAGCGGTGCTTCATTATAAGATCCACAAGATTTCTTATTTAGATGCCATGAGATCCTTAGGACTATAGGTATTGTGGAGACCAATGGGGTCGACTTTTTCACCTTTCGGCTTGCAGGATCCGCCAAGACTTGGTGGAGGGACTATTGTATATCAAGACTAGCACGGTCGCCAGCATGACATGGGATCAGTTCGCAGAATTATTTTTGGAGAAGTTTCTCCCAGCCACTCAGCGGGAGGCACTTCATAGGCAGTTCGAGCGCCTCCAGAAAGGCTCCATGACAGTCAAACAGTATGAGACACGGTTCATTGATTTGGCATGCCATGCTATTGTTATACTCCCCACAGAGCGAGAGAGGGTGCAGAGGTTTATTGATGGATTTATTCAGTCGATCTATCTCGAGATGGCTGTGGGAGCTGGTAATGAGATTTTTTCAGGAGGCGGCCAATGCGGCCCGTAGAGTGGAGATGGCTCTTGCACGAGGAGGTGGTCATGTGTCAGATAAGAGGCCTTGTCATTCTGGTAGCTTCAGTGATACCTCAACTGGAGGTAGGGATTCTTATGGTAGAGTCCATTCACCGAGACCCTTTCAGTCAGTACTCCAGGTGGTGATGGTTTTCAGCAACATTATTCTAATCAGTAGCCCATCAGTGCACCTCCACTTTAGAGAATTTGGGGAGGACATTTAGGTTGATAGGGCCAGCAGTCTCAGCAACCGATGGCTTGTTATGGTTGTGGTGACCTCGGTCACATTGTCAAATTTTGCCCTCGAGCCTCAGGTAGCTCTCAGCAGAAGGGTCCTCGCCCAATGATTCAGGCACCAGGTGATCCACAGCTCGCCCAGTGAGCTAGAGGCGGGGGTAGGGATCATAGAGGTAGAGGTAAAAACTATAGAGGTGGAGCTCGGACCGGCAAGAGGTAGGGGTTAACCATTAGCCGATCGTCCCAAAGACATGGTTCAGGGAGGTGGGGCCCAGTCCCAGTGTTATGCTTTGCCAACCAGGCCAAAGACTGAGTCTTCAGATGCTGTTATTACAGGTACCGTTCTAGTCTATGATAGGGATGCTTCAGTGCTATTTGACCCTAGGTCTACGTATTCATATGTGTCGTCTTATTTTGCACCCTACCTGGCTATGCCTAGTGATGCTTTGGATATCCCTGTTTATGTATCTACACCGGTGGGTGATTCTATAGTGGTCGACCGAGTTCATCGTTCATGTGTGGTAGTGTTTGAGAGTCTTAGGACCCATGTTGATTTATTGCTCTTAGACATGGTGGATTTCGACGTTATATTAGGGATGGATTGGTTGTCCCTGTATCATGCTATCTTGGATTGTCACGCCAAAATCGTGACCTTGACTTTGCCAGATTTGACCCAATTGGAGTGGAGAGGGACCCTAGGACATGCCACCCGTAGTGTTATTTCATATATGAAGGCTCGACGTATGATCGAGAAGGGGTGTTTAGCATATCTGGTGTATGTTCGCGATTCCATCACAAAGGTTCCTTCTATTGACTTTGTTCCTATTGTTCGGGAGTTCCCTGAGGTTTTCCTTTCTGACCTACTGGGTATGCCGCTCGATAGGGATATTGATTTGTGTATTGATCTGGCCCCAGGCATACAGCCCATTTCTATCGCATGGCCCCGCCAGAGTTGAAAGAGTTAAAGGACCAGCTGCAAGATTTGCTAGAGAAGGGTTTTATCAGGCCTAGTGTTTCTCCTTGGGGTGCGCCGGTATTATTTTTGAAGAAAAAGGACGGATCGATGAGGATGTACATTGATTACCGGCAATTGAACAAGGTGACGATAAAGAACAAGTATCCACTACCGAGGATTGATGATTTGTTTAGACCAACTAGTAACGACCCGACCAGTCATTTTTAGAATTTACGCCCCGATCCCCTATTAACAACTTCCCATAAGTTCATTTCAGCTATTTTGGTTTGCCGAGATGTTCAGTATTAGGATTCGAAGTGTTTTGGGACACTTAGTCCCTAAATGAGAGCTTAAGAGTTAAAAAATGGTTTGTGTTTGGAATAGTGTGAAAAGACCTAGAAATGAAAATTTGATGGTTCCGTTAGCTCCATTGGGTGATTTCGGGGTTGGGAGCGTGTTCGGAATGAATTTTAGGGGTTTGTAGCTTATTTAGGCTTGAAATGCCGTCCGATAGTGAGATTTTGATCAAAGGGTTGGAATTTAATTCCGAAAGTTTTTGTAGCTCCGTTAGGTCATTTTGGACTTGTCTGCAAAATTTGACATCATTCCGAGTTGAATTGATAAAGTTTCGGTATGAGGTTCGTTATTTGAAGATTTGGAAGTTCATAAGCTTGATTTTGATTCAATTCGTAGTTTCGATGTTGTGTTATGTGATTTGAAGCTTCAAGCGAGTCCGTGTTAGGTTATATGACTTGTGTCTGTGATTAGACGGGGTCCCGGGGGCCTCGGGTGTGTTTCGGATGGGCTACGGATCCTTTTTCTTCCTTTTTGAACAGCTGATCTGATATCTGGTATTTTCTTCTATGCGATCGCGTTGCTTCTTTCGCGATCGCATAGAACAAAGTTTGGGCAGAAAGAATTCCTTCTATGCGATTGTATTGCAACAACGCGATCACATAGTGTATTTTCTGAGGGTCTCAATTCCTTTTTATGCGATCGCATAGTGTATTTTGCAGAGGTCCAAATTCCTTCTATGCGATCGCATTGTCCCTTCGCGATCGCATAATGTATTCTCCAGAGGGTCCAAATTCCTTATATGCGATTGCATAGCCTATCTTGCGATCGCATAGGCTTAATTCTTGGCCTCCAATTTTACTCTATGCGATCGCACTCCTACTCTTGCGATCGCATAGAACAAATCACTGGGCAGACAGATTTAATTCCCAAACTCGAGGGTTTTACCATTTATTCATATTTTGACTTCTAGTGCTCATTTCTTGGTGATTTTTGAAGGGATTTTCACCTGGGCAACTTGGGTAAGTGTTTCTCACTCGATTTTGATCAACTTCCATGAATCTCCTCTTAATTTCACCCTTTAATTTCAGTTGTGAATGTGAAAATGGGTAGAACTTCATAGACCGAATTATTGGGTTTTGAGGGAGTGTTTGACCTCTGATTTGGAATAATTTTATAAGGTTAGAGTCGTGAGAGTGTGAGAGTTCTGAAAATGTTAAATTCATCCGGTTCCGAGACGTTGGCATGAGGGGCATTTTGGTAATTTTACCAAATTTCGCGCTTTAGCTTCGAATTTTATTATAGAATCAGTTGTGGTAGATATTTATTACAATGTGTGATTTTATTGAATATATTTGGGCCATTCGGAGTCGAGTACTCGTGGCAAGAACGTGGTTGCTAGTTGATTTTAGCCGGTTTGAGGTAAGTATCTTGCCTAACCTTGTGTGGGGGACTTCCCCTTAGGATTGAGTCTTTTCTTTTGATTGTAGCCCGTGTACGCGAGGTGACGAGTGCCTGCTCGGATTTATTTGTGGTAAATTGTCTCTTTTAAGCCCCTAGAATTGTGAAATTTACAGAGTAGAAAGATATTATTGATACGTTTGAGCCCCTGTTATTAGTTTCACCTTTGTGTGTCTTGTTTGATATTTGTTGCTCTTCTTGATTTATTTCTGCTGATAAATGGGCCTTTACGTGAATTTTCTAAAGCCAAGTACCCTTCTATAATCATTGTGTCTGCCCTAACTATTCGCCTTTAATTGGAAATCATAAATGTTATATCACACATAATAAATCAGTCTTAATTAGAAGGAAGATAAACACCTCATAATTAATTGATATTTCTTAAGTAAAGATTTGTTTGACTCATGTTAACTTCCTTACTGTTGAATACTCCTTGATTGTAGGTTATCTGTAACCTTGTGTGATTATACTATATGTCCAACTATTGAGGTAGTAGTGTAGTTGCTATGGGTTTTGTTACGACTCGATTGTTATTTGAGGCTATTGTGTTTTCCTTGGTGTTCCACGACTTTATTTGTAATTGTTAAATCCCTTGCCGGGACGTTGTTATTTCCGTTATTGATTCTCCCTTACTGGGATGCTATCATTACTGTGTAGTTGTTGGTATCACGATGCACGAGGTCTCTGCCGTGCGGTTATTATTGGGGATTTACACGATGTAATTGCCGTGTTGTTGTTGATATTGATGTTTGCACATACGGCGTAATAAGGCGGGAAATGTTATATACTTATATGTGTGTTGCGCATGTGGCGAAATAAAGTGGGAATATTGTGATGCACATGTGGCAAAATAAGGCGGTGTTGCTATTGATTGCACACATGGCAAAATAAGGAGGGATATGTCAGGAGCTGTTTATGAAGGACTACAGGTTAAATTCCCGGGAGTTTCTCTGTTGTTATTATGAAGGACTACGAGTTCAATTCCCGGGAGATCCTCTGTTATTGGTATGCCGGGCTACGGGTTCGGTTCCCGAAAGTTCCCCTTAAACTCAATGTGATATGCCTGATAGTTTTATTATTTCTATTCGGGGTGAATGAGCCGGGTGCTAATTATTCCTATTTCTTATACTTACTAGTTGGCAGGATTTCCTGTCAGTTACACTTGCACAAGCATACATGTAGCTGGACCCTTCTATTTAAGATGAATCCCTTCTGATATGACTAAGGTTCAAGATATGACGTCGTTTATCCATTGTGTTACACCACAATTTTTCATACGTGAGAGTATGTCGTAAGTCAATTGATGTAAGCTCATAAATGAGATTATATTTGAAAGCAAATAAAGTAAGTTAATCATGTTACTTTGGAGGTTACAAATACTTAAGATCATGAATGACAAGTACCAAAAGGGTTGGAAAGCTTAGTCGCTAAATAAATTGAAGAAAATAAGTTCCGTCGAAAATCGACAAGTTTTGAATGTTATAACATATTCTTTTGGTGTGAGACTAGGGTGATTAACATGATGAGGAGGTTAAGTTATGAGTTATTGTAGTCGTATGATAGTCGTGTGTTATTTTTTTTAAGTCAAACGAGTTATGGAACAAAATTTAGCAAAGGCCATCACAAGTTGCATTCATAATATGCTGAAATTTAGGCCAAATGTAGATGCACTTTTCTCCAAATATACTTTGAATAAATGGATGATCTACATATCAAATTGAAGATCTACGAGTCTAGTTTTCAACGCATTAAACCGTTCGTCAATACGACATCGGAGTAGAAAGATATTCATGTTTTCGCGAGACCGCGCAAGCAGCTCCCAATGGGACCCACTTAGGCGGTGGTTGACCTACTTCAATTATTAAACGATTGGGACGCCTATTTTTCACTTATTTTCAACTCAACTTCGTCTCAAACCTTCTCCTAACCCTTATAAACAGATTCCACAAGGGTTTGAAGTGATTCCAAAGTGATTACACCATATTTCAACATCAAAACTTAGTTCTAGTGAAGAACAATACCTCTTTGAGGTTATGTTGTCATTGAGGATTGTTATGGGCTGTATTTGGATGAAATTCCAAGTTGTTGATGCTGTATAAGGTGAGTATATCAGCCTACTAATTGTGCTTAAGCTTTCTTGTATGTTGGTTAAGTTTTTAGGATGTTAAATTACAAGATAATACTTGGATTAGCTTAAGTCACTTCTATGGTGTTGTATTGCCATTGAGGGTTGTTGTAAGCTGTTTATAACTTGGATTTCGACTTGAAGTTGCTTTAGCAAGTATGTGTATTGTGTTCTTTCATGTGCTTAAGGTTATCTTGATGTTGATTAAGTTAAATGGATAGAGTAGACATGAACTAGTGAATAAAGCTACTAATTGAAGATAGTTGGAGTTGAGGATTGTTTCCTTTGTTATAAATATTTGGTATAAGGATGGAATCATTGATGAATGACTTCATAATCACGTTAATGATAGTTTTAAATTAATGTAAGAAGTCTATAAGGGGTGATATGGGTTATACTGATTCCAACCGGAGCTTGCCGCTCGTCGTGAAGTAGTTGTGACTTGTTGTTGTTATGTGGTGTCTTGTTATTGATATTTATAGGTTGCTGGACTTCCATGGCTGTTGTTGTTGTTGGTATATGGTATTGGAGGAGGCCCTTGTTACAAGGGAGATGCTGCCTGAATTTACGTAGACGAGCTACTAGCTTAAGTTTCAGACTTAGCCTTTGCTCAACACTGATTTTGAATCTCTTTATGCCATGGTAGATTGAGTTGAGTTGTTTGAAGAGTTGCTTGAGAGGTATTAAGGACTCACCATGGTTAAGGTATGTTAAGGCATTTCCTTCTTTCTTTTGGCATGATCTAATATGAAATGAATATGCTATTTCATAATGAATCTACTCCTAGCAACTAAGGTTGTCCATGTTGTTCTTTCCATACAAAGTTATTCTAAGAAAGTATGAATGATCCATAAGTCCTAGTGAAGTTCATATTGTATGTCCATAATGTTCTTACGTCACTCAGAAAGGTTTAGAACGTGATTCCATGAGTCGAGCATACATTATATATATATATCTATTTTACTCTACCGAGCCGCGCTATAGTCGGCCGGGTACGGCACCTATTGTGCAACCACTGATCAGTTGGGTTTACCGAGCTCCACGTGGCCGGGTACGTTTTTACCGAGTCCTCTTTGAGGCCGGGTACGATATGATGATGATGATGATGCCCCCAGAGGCAAATGTTTTTAAAGGTATATGTATATATATGTATTATGCATTTCATGTCAGTAGCCCCCAGAGGCACTCAGATGATCCAGGTTGTATTTCCTCCATCTCTCTTTACATTACTATTCTTGTTTATGCTTTCTTGCCTTACATACTCGGTACATTATTCGTACTGACGTCCCTTTTGCCTGGGGACGCTGTGTTTCATGCCCGCAGGTCCCGATTGATAGATTGATTGTCCTCCTATTAGGCTATCAGCTCAGCGAAGGTGTTCGCGCACTCCACTTGCTCCGGAGTTGCCTATTTGGTCAGTATGCTTAAGATATGTATTGGTTGGTATAGTGGGGCCTTGCCCCGACCTTTATGATTTTATGTACTCTTAGAGGCTTGTAGACAGATGTTAGGTGTATGGATACTTGTATGGCCTTGTCGGCCTATATTTTGAGTTTACAAATGGTCATGTCGGCCTTATAGGCCCGTGTGTCATATGTATAAGTTTGTATATCATGTTGGGTCATCATATGTTGAGTATTCCCTTATGTTTTATTCTTGTTATCTCATGGCGGGTTTTCTGGCTTATTTACTCATAATAGTATAATAAGAAAGATATGTTACGTTGGTACTCAGTTAAGTAAGGTACCGGGTGCCCGTCGCGGCCCATCGGTTTGGGTCGTGACAAAAGTGGTATCAGAGCAGTTCTGTCCTAGGGGGTCTACAAGCTGTGTCTAGTAGAGTCTTGTTTATGGATGTGTCGTGCACCACACTTATAAGCAGGAGGCTACAGGGCATTTAGGATTGTCACTTTTTCTTCTTACTCTAGATCGTGCGGTAGAGCCCACTTATAAAAATTCAAATCCGATTTTTTTTTCTTTTTTTGTTATTCGTAATAAGACGATACGTACATCCTGAAAGAAGGATTGGAAAGAAATATAGTTGCCGAAGAGCGTTGAATCAAAGGAACTGGATTTTGTATAATGCCTACGATAAGTAAATTTGAGGTCTTCAGCAGATCATGGGTGTAGTGAAAGGTGTAAGCCTCTTGATAAGGAGCCTTAAGCCAAGAATGCCTACCCACCTTTATGGTGAAAGACAATGAGAGATTAAAAACTAGAAGTTTCAACAAGCAAAAGAAGCAAGATAAAGAAAGGTAGGAGGCGCCCAATTAATGAAGGTTAACAGTGTTTATAATTGAGGCAGAGGAACATAAGCTTTTTGAGTTATATTCAATAGTAGCAGAGGTATATACAAATGCTCGCACCCATTCAAGATATGCCCTATGGGGGTTAATATAAGTAGTATAAGAAGATAGGATGGCGGAATTGTTTGTGTCCGTTGACATTTCTGATGGATATTGCAAATGTGCTAATAGATCTCCTTGTGAGACACCCAGATGGTACACTTTCAAATAGTGTAGCCAGATTTGAGTACGGCAAAGACATGCACCATAAGTCTTGAATTGATACATATTACCTTAGTGTGGCTCGTGTTCCTATTAAAGCGAGAGCATTAAGCAACCTGAAGAGCCACTGGATGGAGCAAATGGAAGCTAAAGGCAAAAGAATGTTTTGTTCGAGTGTTCAAAATAAAGTGATTGAGAGAAATGTTAGCAAGAAAATAAGAAGAGAGTTAATGAAGCATTATGAGTAAGAGCTAATACATGAATGACAACAACAGTAGAAAAAAAATGACAATATTATAGAGTTTATAGTCAAGTGAAAGGAAATACAAGAGGTGACAAGCCTTGAGACAACAAAAGAGTATAGGCCATAAGGTTATATCCTCATTTTGAGAAATAAGTTCGTGACGCCAACGCGACTACTAGAGGGGAGAGTTAATCCCTAGAGTAACAAAAATCAGTATGGACTATTAAATACGATAATCTAATATGAATTAGGGACTGAATGATTGGAAAGTACTCGGCATCATGGGAATTTCAGATTTCATTCCAGCGGTAATAAAATGGATCACAGAAGAAGATTCACGATGAATGCAGAGAATAGTCATTATGGAGACGCTTCCCTAGAATAAGCAATGTGAGCAAAGTTAACCTTAAGAGACTGTATGTTCCAGTTACGCTAAGTGTCACCCTCGCGAGTAGGGAATTTTTCATCCTTGGTACAGCAGAATTGCCGCAAGGCAAGTAAGGATCATTAATGAGAAACAACGCCAAAGATGAAGAGGTAAAACATCTATAGGTAGATCCTCGTGGCTTCAGCTTTTAGTACACCCATAAAGGGGGGAATATGGAGTGATATGGCATTAAGTCAGAATTAAATGGTTCTAGTAACTATGAAATGGTAAAGGAAGAATGAGATAAATAAAAGTGGAATGAGATGGCACTTATCCAAATCATAGAGATACGCTACCATTCAAGAATATTCTGCAAGCACGACATCAAGGAGAGGAAGTAAAGGTTCTTGCTCGAGCTGTTATTAATAAATAAGGAGCCAGTGCGAGACATAAGTTAAAACAAAGTAATTAACCTAAGAAAGATTACGAGGAATATTGATATGAGAATGGGCTAACGAGTAGTTAGTAATTGGTCAGGAAGATCTCAGTTATGGCAAAATAGGAGGCTATAGACGAATCATCAGATCGTGTAAGATAAACATAGTAGAACCCAACATGGAGAATTCAGTTTCGGAGAATATCATTTTGAGATATATATTCAAACAAAAGTCGAGGTAGTTAAAGGTACCGTATGAGTGTTTTGGGGGTAAAAGAAAGAGCCACTGGAAAGGCAGTCAAAATATCAATTCAAAAGCAACTATACAAGCACAGGGGCATGAAAGCAAGCAACTACAGATGATTATAGGCAAGTAAGGACATCAAAAAGGTCCGTAATAAGGTCACAACTTTACGAGAGTCAAAGGTTATCCCTGAGTACTATAATGAAAGACTAGCCGAGGAGATAAGAAAGAAGGCTCCAACCTAAGCACAACGACCTAAAGAGGAAATAGTCGTGTAACAACAATCTCGCAACAACATTGTAAGAATTCCAAAGGAAAGTGGCACCTACCATGGCTAATGAACGGGAAATAAGAGTTAAAAGTAATATTCAAAATCATGAGTAGTATAAAAACTTTGGCAAGTGTGGGCACTAATATAAGCTAAGTATGGACGCAACAAGGAGGCAGAAAAACATGGAAACGAAATAGCTTACATTGAAAGAAAGCTAATATGGAAAGAAAGAATTATTACACTCAAGATTTTGGAACATTATCCAGGCAACATATCTATTAACAATCATACAGCCATAGAAGACTCCGGTATAAGTTGAAATAAAGAATTGAACCCGGGGCATAAACAAAGGATTAAAATGTTAGAAGATTGTATCATGGATATTTCATAATGCCCATGAAAGGCTAAGGTGATAACTGGTACCATGAGCCTTCGATTGAGTAATGATCTGACAAATAAAAGAAAGGGGTCTCCGGAATTGGACAGACTTAAAATATCCACGCAAGGTAAATCACATTGGGATACCATGAGATACGGTTATGAAAGCAGGGAATCGCCCCAGATGGATCAATCTGAACATTAAGATATCCCCTAATAAAACATGAATCCTAGCACCAATATTACATAAAAAGGGTAAGTTATCATTGGTGGATTATGGATCAAAATTGATTTGAATCAATAATGGATGGACAAAATTCACAAAGTATGAGATGAGATTAGACTGTCATTATTAAGATTTACAGTAATGAGGATGCATTAAAGGACATAGATTTATACATATAGGACAAGCAACGAATGAATAACCCGGAGCCGAGTGGCAGACCTCGTTAATAATAAACCGAAGTAAGAGTTAGGATATAGTATGACCTACCTATTTATAGTAAAAACATAAGCATAAAAAACCTGAGGATATTAAGCAAGGTATAGCAATAGTCGTAAGTTCGACAAAGTACCAAGCGAAGAACTTTAGTACAACTATAGATGCCTAGAGTGACAACTTGTCATAGTTCTGTATATGTCCACAAAGTGAGGTCTAGAGATTGGCTAAAAACTAAGAGGAAAAAGGAGAGAAGAGTTGCATAGACACACATACAAATACACGGTTGTACATGATGCATGACAGAAGCATTTACGAGATTAAAAGAATTCCGACCACATGTTGTGGTGTGAGAAAGAGGCCTAAAGGGGGGAATACCCTGGCCTTTGGGATTACTTACAAAATAGTTTCCTATCTGTCAAGGAAAATATTCAAGTATTCATCAGAGCTAAAGGTTATGATATTGATAAATGCATTAGTCAACATTCGAGGACGAATGTTCCAAAGGGGGGAATGATGTTACACTACAAGTTTTCATACGTGAGAGTATGTCGTAAGTCAATTGATGTAAGCTCATAAATGAGATTATATTTGAAAGCAAATAAAGTAAGTTAATCATGTTACTTTGGAGGTTACAAATACTTAAGATCATGAATGACAAGTACCAAAAGGGTTGGAAAGCTTAGTCGCTAAATAAATTGAAGAATATAAGTTCCGTCGAAAATCGACAAGTTTTGAATGTTATAACATATTCTTTTGGTGTGAGACTAGGGTGATTAACATGATGACGAGGTTAAGTTATGAGTTATTGTAGTCGTATGATAGTCGTGTGTTATTTTTTTTAAGTCAAACGAGTTATGGAACAAAATTTAGCAAAGGCCATCACAAGTTGCATTCATAATATGCTGAAATTTAGGCCAAATGTAGATGCACTTTTCTCCAAATATACTTTGAATAAATGGATGATCTACATATCAAATTGAAGATCTACGAGTCTAGTTTTCAACGCATTAAACCGTTCGTCAATACGACATCGGAGTAGAAAGATATTCATATTTTCGCGAGACCGCGCAAGCAGCTCCCAATGGGACCCACTTAGGCGGTGGTTGACCTACTTCAATTATTAAACGATTGGGACGCCTATTTTTCACTTATTTTCAACTCAATTTCGTCTCAAACCTTCTCCTAACCCTTATAAACAGATTCCACAAGGGTTTGAAGTGATTCCAAAGTGATTACACCATATTTCAACATCAAAACTTAGTTCTAGTGAAGAACAACACCTCTTTGAGGTTATGTTGTCATTGAGGATTGTTATGGGCTGTATTTGGATGAAATTCCAAGTTGTTGCTGCCGTATAAGGTGAGTATATCAGCCTACTAATTGTGCTTAAGCTTTCTTGTATGTTGGTTAAGTTTTTAGGATGTTAAATTACAAGATAATACTTGGATTAGCTTAAGTCACTTCTATGGTGTTGTATTGCCATTGAGGGTTGTTGTAAGCTGTTTATAACTTGGATTTCGACTTGAAGTTGCTTTAGCAAGTATGTGTATTGTGTTCTTTCATGTGCTTAAGGTTATCTTGATGTTGATTAAGTTAAATGGATAGAGTAGACATGAACTCGTGAATAAAGCTACTAATTGAAGATAGTTGGAGTTGAGGATTGTTTCCTTTGTTATAAATATTTGGTATAAGGATGGAATCATTGATGAATGACTTCATAATCACGTTAATGATAGTTTTAAATTAATGTAAGAAGTCTATAAGGGGTGATATGGGTTATACTGATTCCAACCGGAGCTTGCCGCTCGTCGTGAAGTAGTTGTGACTTGTTGTTGTTATGTGGTGTCTTGTTATTGATATTTATAGGTTGCTGGACTTCCATGGCTGTTGTTGTTGTTGGTATATGGTATTGGAGGAGGCCCTTGTTACAAGGGAGATGCTGCCCGAATTTATGTAGATGAGCTACTAGCTTAAGTTTCAGACTTAGCCTTTGCTCAACACTGATTTTGAATCTCTTTATGCCATGGTAGATTGAGTTGAGTTGTTTGAAGAGTTGCTTGAGAGGTATTAAGGACTCACCATGGTTAAGGTATGTTAAGGCATTTCCTTCTTTCTTTTGGCATGATCTAATATGAAATGAATATGCTATTTCATAATGAATCTACTCCTAGCAACTAAGGTTGTCCATGTTGTTCTTTCCATACAAAGTTATTCTAAGAAAGTATGAATGATCCATAAGTCCTAGTGAAGTTCATATTGTATGTCCATAATGTTCTTACGTCACTCAGAAAGGTTTAGAACGTGATTCCATGAGTCGAGCATACATTATATATATGTATCTATTTTACTCTACCGAGCCGCGCTATAGTCGGCCGGGTACGGCACCTATTGTGCAACCACTGATCAGTTGGGTTTACCGAGCTCCACGTGGCCGGGTACGTTTTTACCGAGTCCTCTTTGAGGCCGGGTACGATATGATGATGATGATGATGCCCCCAGAGGCAAATGTTTTTAAAGGTATATGTATATATATGTATTATGCATTTCATGTCAGTAGCCCCCAGAGGCACTCAGATGTTCCAAGTTGTATTTCCTCCATCTCTCTTTACATTACTATTCTTGTTTATGCTTTCTTGCCTTACATACTCGGTACATTATTCGTACTGACGTCCCTTTTGCCTGGGGACGCTGTGTTTCATGCCCGCAGGTCCCGATTGATAGATTGATTGTCCTCCTATTAGGCTATCAGCTCAGCGAAGGTGTTCGCGCACTCCACTTGCTCCGGAGTTGCCTATTTGGTCAGTATGCTTAAGATATGTATTGGTTGGTATAGTGGGGCCTTGCCCCGACCTTTATGATTTTATGTACTCTTAGAGGCTTGTAGACAGATGTTAGGTGTATGGATACTTGTATGGCCTTGTCGGCCTATATTTTGAGTTTACAAATGGTCATGTCGGCCTTATAGGCCCGTGTGTCATATGTATAAGTTTGTATATCATGTTGGGTCATCATATGTTGAGTATTCCCTTATGTTTTATTCTTGTTATCTCATGGCGGGTTTTATGGCTTATTTACTCATAATAGTATAATAAGAAAGATATGTTACGTTGGTACTCGGTTAAGTAAGGTATCGGGTGCCCGTCGCGGCCCATCGGTTTGGGTCGTGACACATTGTATATGTGAAAGTGACTCTAGTTGACTAGATAAATGCCAACATTGCCGTGTTATTGATGGGGCGCGAGATGCCAAGTGTTAGATTTCAGATTTTGGGTATTTCCATGAGTTGTGGCTAACCTGAGAGTTGTGGTAGGATTGAGGAAAGAGTTGGAAAGTCTTTTTGTAAGCATCATTTCAGAAAAACGACTTAGCGATTTGTTTGGTCTCGTTATGTTATGATTTTAGGACTTGCGTTGTGATTTCTACTGTCATTTTTGTATTATCATTTATTGTACCTTGATTTTTCTTATTGCCCGTTATCCTCATTATAAATTGTTGTGTTCTTATTAATCTGGACAGTCCTTACATATTCACATAGCATCTCTATCTTTTCTGTTATATTGTTTAATGATCGGTAGGTGTCATGATTATTCCTCGTCACTACCCCATCGAGGTTAGTCTTGATACTTACTGGGCACCGCCGTGGTGTGCTCATACTACTCTTCTGCACATTTTTGTTGTGCAGATACAGGTACTTTCGTTCAGTTCTGTCAGCCTTGGAAGGAGGCATACAGGTGGAGACTTCAAGGTATATTTGCTACGTCCGCAGACCGGGGAGTCCCTTTCTAGTTTTCTGTAAGAAGTGTAGTTGTTTCAGTATTTCTTCTTGTATAGATATTCTTGAGTTAGAGCCTCTTATGTATCCTCTTAGCTTGTGATTTGTGAGTTTTCGGGTTTTGGGAATTGTCGCCAGTTTTGAGTTTGTTATGCTACGTGCCAAGCGGTACCTTAAGCACCATTTTATTTTGCTAATTCAGTTTGTTTTGCTTACTTCCGCAAATTTCGGTTATCTTCTGCATTGTTAGGCTTACCTAGTAGTAGGGACTAGGTGCCATCACAACATGTTCATGGAGGGTGTACTAGGGTCGTGACAAGTTGGTATCAGAGCTCTAGGTTCATAGGAGTCACAGATCACAAGTCGGTTTATTAGAGTCTCGTGGATCGGTACGGAGACGTCTATACTTATCTGCGAGAGGCTATTTAAGTGTTAGGAAAATTTCACTTCATTTGATTTCCCTGTCGTGGAGATTTTTGACATCCACAATCCTAAACCTCTATTTGTCTTCTACTCTCTCACAGATGGTGAGGACACGTACTATCCGAGGTGATCAGGCACCCGCATCCCTTGCTGCAGCCGCCAGAGGTCGGGGTCGAGGTAGAGTTCGAGGATGCGAACATGGTGCAGCGAGAGCACCTGTGCGAGCTGCTGCCGATATACAACCAGCAGATCCAGCCGGAGCCCAGGCACCCGACATGCCTATTATTACTACTACCCCAGCCATCAGGAGACTTTGGCACAATTCATGAGTATGTACACCGCTTTGGCTCATGCCAGATTATTTTCCCTTGCTGTAGCCACACCCCAGGCCGGGGGATGAGCACAGACCCCCGCCGCCCGCACTCCTGAGTAGCGAGCGCATGTTGAGTAGGTTCCCAAGATTTTTCCTGCACTGCCTGTGGAACCAGTTCAGCCCGAGGGCATGGTAAAGGTTTTCGAGCAGGAGCAGGTGAGACTAGAGAGGTTCAAGAAGTATGGCCCTACGGTATTCAGTGGATTAGCATCAGACGATGCATTGGGGTTCCTTGATGAGTGTTACCGTATTCTTCGTACTATGGGTATCTCGGGATCGAGCAGGGTTTCTTTCACTACTTTCCAGCTTCGAGAGGCCGCCTATGATTGGTGGCGCACCTATGAGTTAAACAGTCCAGACGAGGCAGCTTCATTGACCTGGACTCAGTTTTCAGATATATTTTTGAGAGAGTTTGTCCCTCAGAGCCTCAGGGATGCATGGCGCGCGGAGTTTGAGCATTTGCGCAGGGTGCCATGACCGTTTCGGAGTATGCTGTCCATTACACCAATTTGGATAGATATGCCTCAGCCTTGGTTTCCACTGTTCGCGAGAAGATTCGCCGATTCATCGAGGGTCTTATTCTTAGCATCAGGTCCAGCATGGCCCGTGAGTTGTAAATGCACATTCCGTATCAGCAAGTGGTGAACATTGCTAGGAGGATAGAGGGTATGCATGCTAGAGAGAGAGAGTGCAGGTAGAGTCATAAGAGAGAGAGCAGACGAGATCAAGAGGGAGTGTTGGAGGAGGCGAGGAGGCGTCGTAGGTCGGTGAGATATAATGGTCCTTATTATGGAGGTAGGGTACATCATGGTAGAGGTTTTGGGGGTCAGCCAGTCCAGTTCGCGCTTCAGGCTTCGTATGGTGACTTAGGTGTTCATGGGTCTCGAAGGACCCGTACCACACAGCTTCCACCACTACATCAACAGAGAGGGTGCTTTGAGTGTGGAGATACTAGCCATATGGTGAGAGATTGTCCCAGACTTCGGATTGATGCTTTGCAGCGAGGTATTTAGACAGTGAGAGGGAGCCCAAGAGGGGGAGGCCCAGCTCGTTGATGTGTTTCGTATTGTAGGTTTGAGGCCGGCGAGCCAGCTAATGTCACCCAGGTACAAATTCAGTTGTTATAGAAAGGCACTATCTGTAATTCATCACAATTCTACTTATTATAATGAGTTCATTATTTGTTGTTCCATTTATGGTAGTGCTTCATGATTTGCACTCTGTCTGTGTGGTTATCCCGTTGGGAGATTTAATGAGTGATAGCCGTGTCTATAGTCTGTTCTAGCCGTTGTTGAGAGTTGTGAGGCTAGTGATATTTTTCTAGTTGTCTGATTCTGGTAGGCTTGATGTGAGTTTCGAGCATTCTTGGCTACGAGCTGTGATTCTTATGCTCCACCGATGTAGGAGCTAATCTATGTGTAAATCGTAGACGGAAGTGATCTCGTGAGAGTTTCTAGATGGGTTGATGTGTACCCTACTTGTGATCCAATGTTGAGGGCGAGATCCTCGTGATTTCACATGATTCGATATGTTGAGACCGGGCTGTGTGCCGTGGTGAAAGTTATACTAGTATAAGATTTTGTGAGGCCATTATATGTTTTTATTCCTTCTCGTTAGATGTCTTATAGAATTGTGTTTTAGAAGAATTTTGTGCTAGTTTAGTTGTTTGTTAGTTCTCTTATGTGTTCTATTTCTCATATTCATTCATTCTCGTTCTATGCACCTTGAGTTTCAGTTTGTGGGGTGTACTCATTGGTTTGGGCTGAGATTTGGTTAATCGGGTGTTTTGCCATGTGGTTCTCGTGGTTGTTGTATCATCACCAGTAGTATGGGTGGCTGAAAGGAGTTCCTATTGAATATGAGGCTTATGGTCGGTACATATTTGATCTTAGGCTTTTTATTGCTATCAAAAACGTTATTTCGGGACTATATGTTGTGTGACATGTTGTGTGTGTGTTGGCTTATGATGAATTAGCTGGGTGAGACTGGTACGAGATATGGACTTGGAATCGGGTCTTTTGGAAACGGACGAAGGATGATGAGACTGATTTGAAGGCTTAATGGTATTGCTAGAAGGGTTAAATTTCCGTTGAGATGGTGTCATCAAGCTTGCGTAGATTGGGGTGACATCGGATCACTCGCGGGTGTACGTTTGAAATGCTCATTCAGTGATTTAAAACTTCAGGTGTGTTCTCTATGTTCGTTCGAGGACGAACGAATGTTTAAGTGTGGGAGGATGTAATGACCCGACCGGACATTTTTAGAATTTACGCCCTGATCCCCCATTAACTGCTTCCCATAAGTTCATTTAAGCTATTTTGGTTTGCCGGGATGTTCGGCGTTAGGATTCGGAGTGTTTTGGGACACTTAGTCCCTAAATGAGAGCTTAAGAGTTGAAAAATGGTCAGTGTTTGGAACAGTGTGAAAATGACATCGGAATGGAAATCCAATGGTTCCGTTAGCTCCGTTGGGTGATTTCGGGGTTGGGAGCGTGTTCAGAATGAATTTTGGGGGTTCGTAGCTTATTTAGGCTTGAAATGCCGAAGTTTGAATTTTTGAAGTTTCTGGTCCGATAGTGATATTTTGATCCGAGGGTTGGAATTTAATTTCGGAAGTTTCTGTAGCTCAGTTAGGTCATTTTGGACTTGTCTGCAAAATTTGACGTCATTCCGAGTTGAATTGATAAGGTTTCGCCATGAGGTTCGTTATTTGAAGATTTGGAAGTTCATAAGCTTGATTTTGATTCAATTCATCGCTTCGATATTGTGTTATGTGATTTGAAGCTTCGAGCGTGTCCGTGTTAGGTTATATGACTTGTGTGTGTGATTAGACGGGGGCCCGGGGGCCTTGGGTGTATTTCGGATGGGCTACGGATCCTTTTTCCTCCTTTTTGAACAGCTGATCTGATATCTGGTATTTTCTTCTATGCGATCGCATTGCTTCTTCCGCGATCGCATAGAACAAAGTTTGGGCAGCATGAATTCCTTCTATGAGATTTCATTGCAACCACGCGATCGCATAGTTTATTTTCTGAGGGTCTCAATTACTTTTATGCTATCGCATTGTCCCTTCGCGATCGCATAGTGTATTTTCCAGAGGTCCAAATTCCTTCTATGCAATCGCATTGTCCCTTCGCGATCGCATAGTGTATTTTCTAGAGGGTCCAAATTCCTTATATGCTATCGCATAGCCTATCCTGCAATCTCATAGGCTTAATTCTTGGCCTCCAATTTTACTCTATGCGATCACACTCCTACTCTTGCGATCGCATAGAATAAATCACTGGGCAGACAGATTTAATTCCCAAACTCGAGGGTTTCACCATTTATTCATATTTTGACTTCTAGAGCTCGGTTTTTGGCGATTTTTGAAGGGATTTTCACCTGGGCAACTTGGGTAAGTGTTTCTTACTCGATTTTGATCAACTTCCATTAATCTCCTCTTAATTTCACCCTTTAATTTTAGTTGTGAATGTGAAAATGGGTAGAACTTTTAGACCGAATTGTTGGATTTTGAGGGAGTGTTTGACCTTTGATTTGATATTTTTATATGGTTAGACTCGTGAGAGTGCAAGGGTTCTGAAAATGTAAAATTCATCCGGTTCCAAGATGTTGGCCCGAGGGGTGTTTTGGTCATTATACCAAATTTTGCGCTTTAGCTTCGAATTTTATTATAGAATCAGTTGCGTTAGATATTAATTACAATGTGTGATTTTATTGAATATATTTGGGCCATTCGGAGTCGAGTACTCGTGGCAAGAACGTGGTTTCTAGTTGATTTTAGCCGGTTTTGAGGTAAGTATCTTGCCTAACCTTGTGTGGGGGACTTCCCTTTAGGATTAAGTCTTTTCTGTTGATTGTTTCCGTGTACGCGAGGTGACGAGTGCGTGCTCGGATTTATTTGTGGTAAATGTCTTTTTTAAGCCCCTAGACTTGTGAAATTTACAGAGTAGAAATATATTATTGATACGTTTGAGCCATTGTTATTAGTTTCACCTCTGTGTGTCTTGTTTGATATTTGTTGCTCTTCTTGATTTATTTCTGCTGTTAAATGGGCCTTTACGTGAATTTTCTAAAGCCAAGTACCCTTCTATAATCATTGTGCCCGACCTAACTACTCGCCTTTAATAGGAAATCATAAATGCTATATCACACATAATTAATCAGTCTTAATTAGAAGGAAGATAGACACCTGATAATTAATTGATATTTCTTAAGTAAAGATTTGTTTGACTCATGTTAACTTCCTTACTGTTGAATACACCTTGATTGTAGGTTATCTGTAACCTTGTGTAATTATACTATATATCCAACTGTTAAGGTACCAGTGTAGTTGCTATTTGTTCTGTTACGACTCGATTGTTATTTGAGGCTATTGTTCTTTCCTTGGTGTTCCGCGACTTTATTTGTAATTGTTAAATCCCTTGCCGGGACGTTGTTATTTCTGTTGTTGATTCTCCCTTGTTGGGATGCTATCATTACTATGTAGCTGTTGGTATCAGGATGCATGAGGTCTCTGCCGTGCGGTTATTGTTGGGGATTTACACGAGGTAATTGCCGTATTGTTTTTGATATTGATGTTTGCACATGTGGCGTAATAAGGCGGGATATGTTATATACTTATATGTGTGTTGCGCATGTGGCAGAATAAGGTGGGAATATTGTGATGCACGTGATGCAAAATAAGGCGGTGTTGCTATTGATTGCACACGTGGTGAAATAAGGAGGGCTATGTCAGTTGGCTGTTTATGAAGGACTACGGGTTAAATTCCCGGTAGTTCCTCTGTTGTTATTATGAAGGACTACGAGTTCAATTCTCGGGAGATACTCTGTTATTGGTATGCCGGGCTACGGGTTTGATTCCCGGAAATTCCCCTTAAACTTAATATGATATGACTGATAGTTTTATTGTTTCTATCCGGGGTTAATGAGTCAGGTGCTAATTGTTCCCATTTCTTATATTTACTAGTTGGCAGGATTTCCTATTTGATACACTTGCACAAGCATACACGTAGCTGGACCCTTCTATTTGAGATGAATCCCTTCTGATTTGACTAAGGGTAGTGATATGATGTCGTTTATCCATTGTATATGTGAAAGTGACTCTAGTTGACTAGATAGTTGCCAGCATTGCCGTGTTATTGATGGGGCACGAGATGCCAAGTGTTAGATTTCAGATTTTGGGTATTTCCATGAGTTGTGGCTAACCTGAGAGTTGTGGTAGGATTGAGGAAAGAGTTGGAAAGGCTTTATGTAAGCATCATTTCAGAATAGCGACTTTGCGATTTGTTTGGTCTCGTTATGTTGTAATTTCAGGGCTTGGGTTGTGATTTCTACTATCATTTTTGTATTGTCATTTATTGTACCTTGATTTTTCTTATTGTCCGTTATCCTCATTATAAATTGTTGTGTTCTTATTTATCCGGACAGTCCTTACATATTCACATAGCATCTCTATCTTTTCTGTTATATTGTTTAATGACCGGTATGTGTCATGACTGTTCCTCGTCACTACCCCATCGAGGTTAGTCTTGATACTTACTGGGCACCGCCGTGATGTGCTCATACTACTCTTCTGCACATTTTTGTTGTGCAAATACAGGTACTTTCATTCAGTTCTGTCAGCCTTGGAAGGAGGCATACCGGTAGAGACTTCAAGGTATATCTGCTACGTCCGCAGGCCGAGGAGTCCCTTTATAGTTTTCTGTAAGAAGTGTAGTTGTTTCAGTATTTCTTCTTGTATAGATATTCTTGAGTTAGATCCTCTTATGTATCCTCTTAGCTTGTGATTTGTGAGTTTCCGGGTTTTGGGAATTGTCGTCAGTTTTGATTTTGTTATGCTACATGCCAAGCGACACCTTAAGCACCATTTTATTTTGCTAATTCAGTTTGTTTTACTTGCTTCCGCAAATTTTGGTTATCTTCCGCATTGTTAGGCTTTCCTAGTAGTAAGGACTAGGTGCCATCACGACATGTTCGTGGAGGGTGAACTAGGGTCGTGACACAACTTCAGGGTGCAAAAGTGTTTTCAAAGATAGACTTGAGATCTGGCTACCATCAGCTGAGGATTAGGGCATCCGATGTCCCTAAGACAACATTCCGCACTCGGTATATGCATTATAAGTTTTTGGTCATGTCATTTGGGTTGTCCAATGCCCCAGCGGCCTTTATGGAGTTGATGAACCAAGAGTTTAGACCTTACTTGGACTAGTTTGTGATAGTTTTTATTGATGATATTCTGGTGTGCTCCCGCAACCAAGAGGAGCACGAGTAGCACCTCAGAGTGGTTATTCAAACTCTGAAGGATAGTCAGTTGTATGCTAAGTTCTTGAAGTACGAGCTTTGGTTGAGTTTGGTTGCATTTCTGGGTCATGTTGTATCAGCAGAGGTGTTCAGGTGGACCCGAAGAAGATTGGGGTAGTCAAGAACTGGCCTTGACCAACATCAGCTACTAAGATTTGGCGTTTCTTGGGGTTAGTAGGTTATTACCGCTGGTTCGTGGAGGGATTTTCATCCATAGCATCCCCGATGACCAGATTAACCCAGATGGGTGCATAGTTTAAATGGCCAGACGAGTGTGAAGAGAGCTTTCAGAAGCTCAAGACAACTTTGACTACAGCACCGATAATTTTGCCCATAGGCTCAGGACCCCATATAGTTTATTGTGATGATTCCCGTATCGGGCTTGGTACGGTATTGATGCAGAATGGCAGAGTCATTGCTTATGCTTCTAGGCAATTGAAGATCCACAAGAAGAATTATCTGGTCCATGATCTAGAGTTGGCATCCATTGTTCATGCTTTAAAGATTTGGAGGCATTACTTGTATGGAGTGACGTGTGAGATGTACACTAATCACAAGAGTCTGCAATACTTGTTCAAGCAGAAGGAGTTGAACTTGAGGCAACGGAGGTGGTTGGAGCTATTGAAGGATTATGATGTTACTATTTTGTACCACCCGGGAAGAGCCAATATGGTGGCCGATGCATTGAGTAGGAAGTCCGCCAGCATGGGTAGTCTTTCTTATGTTCCGGTCAGCCAAAGACCGCTTGCTTTGGATATTCAGGCCTTGGCCAATCGATTTGTGAGGCTGGACATTTTTGAGCCTAGCAGAGTGTTAGATTGCACGGTTGCTCGTTCTTCATTATTGGAGCGCATCCGTGATTGACAGTTTGATGATCCCCATTTGTGTGTCCTGAGAGACACGGTACAGTGTGGAGGTGCCACAAAGGTGACCCTAGATGATGATGGTGTTTTGAGGTTGCATGGGCAAGTTTGTGTGCCGAATGTCGATAGGATTCGAGAGTTGATCTTAGCGGAGGCCCATAGTTCTCGATATTCTATTCACCCGGGCACCACAAAGATATACCAGGACTTGCGGCAACATTATTGGTGGCGTAGAATGAAGAAATATATTGTTGCATATGTGGCTCGGTGTTTGAACTGTCAGTAGGTCAAGTATGAGCATCAGAGGCCTGGTGGTTTGTTTAAGAGGATTGAGCTTCCCGAGTGGAAGTGGGAGAGGATTACCATGGATTTCATTACTGGAGTTCCGAAGACTCGGAAGAAGTTTGATGCCATTTGGTCATTGTTAATAGGCTGACCAAGTCAGCGCATTTCATTCCTGTTGCAGCCACTTATTTATCGGAGAGGTTAGCTGAGATCTACACCCGAGAGAATGTTTGCCTTTATGGGGTGCCGACATCTATCATTTCGGACTGGGGAACGCAGTTTACCTCGCACTACGGGAGAGTAGTTCAGCAGGAGTTGGGCACCCAGGTTCAGATGAGCACAGCGTTCCACCCTCAGACGGACGGCCAGTCCGAGAGGACTATTCAAATATTAGAGGATATGCTCCGAGCCTATGTCATTGATTTTGGAGGCTCGTGGGACTAGTTTTTGCCTTTAGCAGAGTTTGCCTACAACAACAGCTACTAGTCCAGCATTCTGTTGGCTCCATATGAGGTGTTGTATGGTAGGAGATATCGGTCTCCAGTCCGATGGTTTGAGCTGGGAGAGGATCAATTATTGGGAACAGATTTAATTCAGGAAGCCTTGGATAAGGTCAAGATCATTCAAGACAGGCTTCGTTCGGCTCAGTCGCAGCAAAAAAGTTATGCGGATCGTAAGGTTCGAGATGTAGCCTTCATGGTTGGTGAGCGGGTCTTGCTCCAAGTGTCGCCTATGAAAGGCGTGATGAGATTTGGGAAGAAGGGCAAGCTTAGACCTAGAATCATTGGCCCATTTGATATCCTCGATCGTGTGGGAGAGCTAGCTTATAAACTTGCCTTGCCGCCCAGCTTGTCAGCCGTGCATCCAGTGTTTCATGTGTCCATGCTTTGCAGGTATCACGGGGATCATCCCACGTGTTAGATTTCAGCACTATCCAGTTGGACCAGGATCTATTTTACGAGGAAGAGCCAGTAGCCATTCTAGACCGGCAGGTTCAACAATTGAGGTCGAAGAGCTTTCCTCCAGTGCGTGTCCAGTGGAGAGGCCAGCCTCCTGAGGCATCGACCTGGGAGTCGAAGTCTGATATGCAGAGCCGCTATCCTCATCTATTTTCCGACTCAGGTACTTCTATCTTTTGTCCGTTCGAGGATGAACAGTTGTTTTAGAGGTGAAGAATGTGACGACCCAAAGGGTCATCACCGAATTTCTCCTTTTTCCCATGATTCCGAGGACTTGAAAACCTCACTTTTAGTTTCCTCAACTTGCATGCGCAGTCCGGGCGCGTAGCCGGAAAGATTATATGTTAAATTATGTGAAAACTTTTAAAATGTGGCTTTAAAATGATTAAAGTTGACTTCGGTCAACATTTTTGGTAAACTGACCCGGACCCATGGTTTGATGGTCCCGGAGGGTCTATAGAAAAATATGGGACTCATGCATGTGCCCGAAGTCAAAATTCGAGGTCTAGAACCCGAGAAAAGAATTTTCTATGAAATTGTTTTTCTGAAATTATTAAGGAAAATGGAAAGAAAAATTTATTGAATAATTATGGTATCGGGCTCATATTTTTGTTCTGACACCCGAAACAAGTCTCAAATATGTGTTAAGCGCTTTCTGTAAAGTTTTGTCAAAATCGGATGTCGTTTGACGTATTTCGGACCTAAATACCTAAAATTTGAAGTTTATGAAATTTGATGAAAAAGTGATTATTTTGAGGTTTGATCCCTTGTTAATGATGTTATCTTGGAGATTTGATCGCATGTTTAAGTTTGTATGAGGATGTCAAGTTAGTGTGTGTGTTAGGTTACGAGCCCCAAGGGCTCGGGAGTGTTTTCGGAGGTGTTTTGGGACGTTTGACTTAGGAAAGCATAGCAGATTTTCTGCAATTTTTGCACAGGTCTATTCTTCTACGTGATCGCGGCCTTCAACACGTGGTTGCACTACCTGTGGTATCCCCTACTTTGCGTTCGCGTTTAAGTCCATGCGTTCGCGTAGTGCTAGCCCTTCCCCTTCTACGCGATCGCGCATCCATTCATGCGTTCGCGTACGCCAAATCCTTGGACCCCCAGTATTTCTTCTACGCATTCGCGTTAACGTCCACGCGATCGCGATGACCAATCAGTGGGACCCTTCGTGATCGCATCTCTATTTCCACGATCGCGTAGGGCAAATTCGCCCAGTTATTTTTAAAGCCTAAAAACAGACCATTGGCGAGATTTTTCCCATTTTTTCATAAAACTTGTCTTCTCCGAGCTCTAGGGAGATTCTTGAAGTTCTTCTTCACCAAATTCTTTGGGTAAGTAATTTCCCACATAATTCTTTCACTCTTCTTCATTAATTACTGAAATCCTAGGCCTAAATTATGAAATCAAAGTAGAAATTAAGGGTTTTGGGTAGAGTTAGGGTTTTGAGAATTTTGGGCGATTCAACCTCAATTTGGGGTCGAATTTTAAAACAACTTGCTTATTTGAACTCGTGAGGTTACATGTGATTTAGTTTTGGTTTGAGCCTCGTATTTGGACCATGTGGACCCGGTGTCGAATTTTGGTATTTTTAAAAGAATGTTAGGAAATTCATATCTAGGCTATGGGATATTGTCATTTAGTCTTTATTGATATTATTGAATTAATTATGCCTAGATATCATTGTTTCGGAGTCGGATTGTAGAGGAAAGGCGGTATTTGAGGACTAATTTCTATTGTTTGGACCGAGGTAAGTGTTTGATCTAACTTTGACTTGAGGGAATAGGATTAGGGTGTTGTTTGCTAATTGCTAAGTGTTGAGTACAGTGTATAGGCATTGTGACAACTATCTATACACTGTTTTCTAGCATGACCGTGGGTCCTTGTTTGTACTTATTCTGATATTTTTGGGACTCTTCCATGTTAATTGATAAATCCTATGTAATATGAAGAGTATGAGCATTGATTGTGAATTGTTAATCCTTTGGAGCATTGGCTCGAACAATAAAAAGACTATTGGGTAAGAAATGAAGGAAATATGATCAATCCCTTGTCGGGATGGTTTGAGTATATTGATTATCTCCCTTGCCAGGATGTGAAAGTTATTGTTGTTGCTCCCTTGCCGGGATTAGCTGTTTAATTATGTATTTTCCTTGCCCGGATTTAGCTGTTTAATTGTGTATTTCCCTTGCTGTGACATTTCTTATTATTGTTTATCACCTCGCCCCATTTGGTTGTGATTACTATTTGGGTGAGTAAGAGTGATAATGCACGAAGGGTCATTCCATTCCATGTCTTGATTTCATTTGCATGAAGGGTCATTCCGTGCCATGTTTTGGTTATATTTGCACGAAGAGTCATTTCGCGCCATATTTCGATTATATATGCATGAAGCATCATTCTGTGCCATGATTTGAGAGTGTAAGAGGGAAAACACGAAGGTTGATGCCGTGTAGTTTACTTGATTGCTTTTGGTGAGGATGAGAGTAAAAACACGAAGGTTGATGCCGTGCAACTGTTAATTTTCCTGTTCTCATTATTTATTGTTATTGCCCTATTCATTACTTAAATTGTTGACCTTATATCCGGACTATATTTCCCCCATAGTATGCTCCCCTCCCTCTTAACTGTTTAATTTATGTATTCTTTCCTTTTATGTATATATATATATATATATATATATATATATATATATATATATATATATATATATATATGTATTGAAATGCACAGGTTGGTTTGGTAGTCTTGTCTAGCCTTTTCGCCGGGGTTAGGCCAGGCACTTACTAGCACATGGGGTCGGTTGTGTTAATGCTACACTTCTGTGCTCTTTTGCACAGATCACGGTACCAGAATAGCTTTTGGACCACAAAATTAGGGTATTGATCGGGAGCTGACTTCAGTCCAGGGACTTACGAGGTAGCCTAGCTGGCGTTCGCACGCCGGTGTCCCTTTCTATGTTTTTAGTTTATTTTCATTGTACTGAGACATACATTTATGTATTTCTATTTAGACTTATTTGTAGCACTCTTTAGTAGTTCATGAGATAGCAACACCAGTCTTGGGTAGAGAAATGTTAAACTTTCGCATTTTGGGTTTTCAGTTATCTATGTTTTAAAGACTTCCGCTTTAATTTAAATGACTCGTTATATTTATATTGTTCTTGTTGAGGTGAAATCGGGGAATGTTTAAAAGGTTTGGATTTCCTAGCTCCGATAGTAGGCACCATCACGACTCTCGATGGTGGAAAATTCGGGCCGTGACAATATTAAACTCTAAGAAGTTGGGCATCTTAGTAGACATACAACTAGAGGAGCATATTTCCAAACTACTTGTAAAGGCATAATGACCTCACTTCCAAAAATAATCATGAAGTAAATTATAGTTAATCATCCCTCTGACCAATCCTCAAAGGCGAGTCTACATATTCTGAAAAAAGGAAAAGAAATAATTAACATATTTAAATATTAATTAATATAAAAAATAACTATACTCATTAACAATTGAATATAAATTATTACCTTCTTCAATTTGCTTAATTTTCTGGACTTCCTCCAACATATCTTCAAACCTATATTTCTTGGAAGGTGATCGTATCTATTGTTGAGTACAAATAAGTGCTTCCACTATTTTTGGTGATAAAGAACTCCTATAAGAATCCAGAATTCGACCACCTGTACTAAAAGCCAACTCCGATGAAACAGTAAAAATATGAATAGAAAGAACATCTCTTGCAATCTTTGAAACAATTGGATATTTACTAGATGAAACTTTTCACCATGGCAAGATATTAAATCTTTGATCTTCATCACATCATCCATCAAATAATCTCAAGATTAGATTTTTTAAAATGTTTCCATCATCTTCTGAAAGTTTCTCCCACTTTAATTGCAACAAATCACTAACTTCACTCATACTAGTATTGCCTCCAATATTGTCACTAGAAGCCTCAAAAAAAGAATCATTGTAGTTATTATACAAGCGAGTTAAAATGCTTACCACATCTTCTGACTTCAATCTTCGCAACAAAGAACCAAATGCATTAGTAAGGATGAAGTTCACATACCTCACCTTGTATCTAGGATCCAACACAACATCATCAAGCAACAATATATTCCTATCCTCAAAATTACCCAATATTTCTCAAGCTTACTTTTCATTCTTCCTGCCATATTATTCAAAGTACGATCATCGCTTTTGGTATACTTTATAATAGCATTTCGAAGATTGAAAAATTCATGGAAGAAAGAGATGGAAGTAGCATATAAACAGCCTGAAAATTTTAAAGTTGTCTTATAGAAAATGTTAAGAAACTTGATAAAAGTTTTCACATTCTTCCAGTCGTCCGCAGATGGATTTTCTCTTAAAGAACCTATTTCCCGATAATATTTTTGATACTTATGGTCATAGACATATATTTTTGTAGAGGCTTTTTCAAATTTTAGAGCGGTATCTAACACTGTATATGTGGAGTTCGATCTTTTTTAAACATCAAGACTTACAAGACCATGAGTATCTATCTTAGCTTCCTCAACAAATTACGTGAAAGAAGCAAACCTTGAAGGAGGAATCTAACATATTTCATCGTATTTTCTACATGAGTAATAGTCTCAATTTGTTCATCTAACCCATCTTTTACAATCAAGTTCAAAATATGAGTATTGCATCTAACATGCAAAAACTCATTTCCAAGTATGACCCCTTTCCAATCATCAATACGCAACTTCAAATGCTTAATGGCAAGATAATTAGCACTTGCATTATCCAAGATCACTGTAAACAAGTTCTCAATACCCCAACCAAATAAACTGCTTCAATTCCCTTTGCAATAGTCTCACCTTTGTGATCCGGTGTTGGAAAAATGTTCAAAATTTTCTTTTGTAGATTCCATTGATCATCTATCCAATGTGAAGTAATAACCATATAAGTTAAGTTTTGTAGTGATGTCCATGTATCACTAGTGAGACATACACATTGGTTCTTAATAAGATTTTTAGGTTTTTTCGTGATGTCCATGTATCACTAGTGAGACATACACATTGGTTCTTAATAAGATTTTTAGGTTTTTTCTTCTCTTCATGATAAATCCTCATACAATATCTAGCAATAGTTACACGAGAAGGTAATTCGAAATTAGGTAAGGCTTTAGCCATTAATTTCATAAATCCTTATCCTTCAACTACTCTAAAGGTTTCTCATCAAGAATTACAAATTCGACAATCGCCCTCCTAATGTCATCCACATTATACACTATCCTTTCAGTAGCACCCGAACCACCTTCTAGCCACCCTTCATTGATAGGTTTTAATGTTGATTGTCTTTTATCAATGACTCTAGAGGGAGATTGGTGAAATGTAGAATATAAATGCGACCATAATGTAGTAGTCTTATTCTTGCTACCTACAACAAATATTTTAGGACAATAATTGTATTTTGCCTTACATTTACCTCCTTTAGCAATAAAGTTGGAGATGTGATTCAAAATCTCGGACGTCTCTCTGCCACTATTCCTAAAAAATTTCTAATGGAGTCATTCTCTTTTGCTTCTTAGGAGGAGTGCGTCGATGAGAAGTGTCTTCACTTTGTTTTTGAGCTGCCACTGGCGAAGGATTATTGACAACCACCTCCGCATCTGCTCCAGAATTTGTAGTTTCCATTCTTAGAAATAGTTCCTACAAATAGAACATATCCAGTTACTATTTAACTCATGGAATTTACCTTTGCATTGTGACAGAAAATGACAGATGCAAAGAAATACACCAGCTCATAATAAGACAAAATTCTATAACAATGTAAGAAATACATCTCTCTTAATTTTACTAAGTTCATATTATTTCACCAAATGATTCAAAATATAATTAAACAAATTTCAATAACTTTTTAAGCAACAATCAATTACTCATGTTAATTATCTAAGAGAAACAAAATAAACAAATGAATTCAATAGTAGGGAGTAATACAACATATTTGCAAAAAAAAACTTGCTAACTCGAAAAAGAAAATTCTTAGTTAATTGGTGTCACGACCCAATTCCGGTCGTGATGGCGCCCAACACTAAAGCTAGGCCAGCCGGACCAATAGACTATTTTCATAATCAAATATCAGTCCCAATTGGACAACTCAAGAAGAATATATGAGTCAACAGATACTCCAATAATAATGATATGAATAATATACTGAGAAATGCAAAACGAAATAACACTCCCAAAGATCTGGGGTCACGAGTCTAGAGCCTCTAAACAAAACCGAATAGTAATAGAAATACTGAATGAGATATTCAAGTCTGAAACATATAGTAATAACTGAATGGAAAGAGAAGTTAGGTTCTGCGAACGCCGGCAGCTACCTCAGCAACTCGAAATAACTCTGATAGAAGCTGGAGTGCTCGTCTATCCCTCCTGTGTACCTGAATCTGCACACAAAGGTGCAGGGAGTAGGGGTGAGAACTAAGTACTCAGTGAGTAAAAAGTATATATTAATAGCTGAAAGAAGAAATCCACAGAATACCACAGAGTCAAACTAAACTATAGTCCGATTCCTTCTACGAACTAGCAACAACAACATGTCACAATTAGCACAGATAGTTCACAGATAAAAATGCAATGCAATGCACATGACCGCTACGACGTGTAGCCCAATCCATTTAACGTCGACGACGCTCACTTGGGGTCTGTACAGACTCCGTAGGGGCTCCTTCAGCCCAAGCGCAATATTTATATCATCTGCTACGACGTGCAGCCCGATCCTTACATCATCTACTGCGACATGCAGCCCCGATCCATCCTCAGTCCACAACATGCATATGAGTCACACAACAGTTCAAATTATTTATCTCCAGGTTCCAGTTCATTAATAATGAAAATACTTTAATTTTTAGTTAATTTCCAAGAACAGGTGACTTAGCATTTCAACATGGTGATTTCAAACCAGGACTGAGATTAGTGAATAAGCAAATCAAGCTATCACATATATATCTATCCCCTAGGGATACTACAGGTCGGCACAAGGCCCCAAACATGGCTTACAGCCCACAAATATATCTAACACAGTGTGTGTTTCAACCACATATAACATGTTATTCATATCCGGGATGGACCAAGTCTCAATCCCCAGTCATAATCAATCCTGCACCTGCCACGGGGTGCGAGCCACGCCCTACTAGCGTCACAATGTGCTAAGCCGGAGTTTCAAACGCTCAGGCTACCATATACACTAACTACTCACCTCTAGCCGGCCGCGGACTCGTCCGCGATGCCTTTTCCCTTTGAATTTGCCCCCTCGTGCGTCGAATCTAGTCAAAACCACAGCAATTATATCAATATGGGTCAAAGAAACATAACCCAATCTAATTTACTTGAAATACGCAATAATGCACCAAGTTTGTAAAACCCGGGCCCCGGGCCCGCTTCTCGAAAAATTTCAAAAATCATACCAATGGATTGCTCGTCTCGCCACGAGTCCGTGCATATAAAATTTATCGAAATCACAGTTCGAATGGCCTTTAAAAAGACAAAATTTCATTTTCATAATCTAGGCCCTAGTTCTTCACAATTTCTACCCAATTTCATGAGTTTTGATGTTAATTATAGCATATAATCGTGTTTTTTAAGTCAAGAAACTTACCACCAATGATTACCCGTTGATTTCTCTCTTCAAAGCTCCCAAAACCCTCTCTAGATGAAGTGAAAATATGATTAGGGTCGCGTCTGAAATTAATTAAAACTTTTCTGCTC
>JASVEL010013816.1:0-79833 GCA_032618575.1 Nicotiana noctiflora
ACGATCGCAGTGCCTCTTGCGATCGCATAAAGCAAATTTTCCAGGTCCAAAATGCCTTCTCTGCGATCGCAGGACTAGCCATGCGATCGCATAGCTTTGCCCCCTTTCACTACGCGATCGCGTCAACCCTTACGCGATCGCACTATACACTTTCATCAAACTATGCGATCGCACTCCCCTTCACGCAATCGCATAGAGTAAATTTCCACCCCCTTTAGATCCTTCTATGCGATCGTAGACCTATCTATGCGATCACATAGAACAAAAACTGTCTGCAATTTTCTGCTGCATTAACATGTTCAAAACTTGCCCGTTGGGCATCCGAAATCTTCCTGAGACCCCCGGGACCTCAACCAAAATCACAAATACATCACATTACCTCATTCAAACTTGATCGTAACATAAAAACACCATCGTAAACATCAAAATCACCAATTTCACATAGATTCAAGCCTAAGTTACTTTAAAACTTCCGAAACTAACATTCGATCTAAAACCTGACCTAAACACCTCCGAATGACATGAAATTTTGCACGCATATCCAAAATCACCTAACAGAGCTATTGCAACTCTTAGAATTTCATTCCGAGCCCTGGATCAAAATGTCACCTACCGTTCGGATTTCGCCAAAATTCAACCTTAGCCAATTCAAGCCTAAAACTACACCGGACCTACGAATTCGATTCTGATTGCTCTCCTAAGTCATAAATGATCCCCCGAAACTAGTCGAATCATCATAATTAAATTCTGAGCTGTCTAACTCATCGGTCAACATTCAGTTGACTTTCCCAAGCTATTCTTCTCATAAAGAGGTTTATGGCCTCGTTTCTATCTAAATTCTCTCCGATTTGCTTCTAACTCTCCAACACATATAAATTAGCATATTAAGGTATTAAATGAAGAAAACGGGGCGGTAACTCCCATAACGACGGGTCTGGTCGTTACATTCTCCCCAACTTAAACAAACACTCGTCCGCGAGCGGGTTAAGAAACATACCTGGAGTCTCAAATAAGTGTGGATATCTGATCTGCATCTCCTGTTCAGTCTCCCAAGTTGCTTACTCCACGGGCGACCTCTCCACTGCACTTTCACTGAAGCTATATCTTTGGATCTCAGCTTACGAACCTGTCGACCCAAAATGGCTATCGGCTCCACAACATAGGTCAAGTCCTCATCCAACTGTATCGTGCTGAAGTCTAAAACATGTGACGGGTCTCCAACATACTTCCGGAGCATAGATACATGGACCTCCGGGTGAACTCCCGACAAACTGGGTGGGAAAGCAAGCATATAGACCACCTCCCCAACTTTCCTAAGCACCTCAAAAGGTCCAATGAACCTTGTGCCCAGCTTTCCTTTCTTTCCAAACCTCATAACGCCCTTCATAGGTGAAACCTTCAGCAACACCTTCTCACCTACTGAATAAGACACATCTCGGACCTTCCGGTCCGCATAACTCTTCTGACGCGACTGAGCTGTACGAAGTCTCTCCTGAATCACCTTCACCTTGTCTAAGGCATCCTAAACTAACTCTGTCCCCAACAATCTAGCCTCGCCGGGCTCAAACCAGCCGACTGGAGACCTACACTACCTCCCATATAAAGCTTCATACGATGCCATCAAAATGTCGGACTGATAGCTATTATTATAAGTAAACTCTGCAAGAGGCAAGTAATCAGCCCATGAACCACCGAAATCGATGACACAAGCACGCAACATGTCCTCCAGTATCTGAATTGTACGCTCGGACTGCCCATCCGTCTGTGGATGAAATGATGTGCTCAGCTCTACCTGTGAATCCAACTCTCGCTGAAATGTCCTCCAGAACTGAGAAGTGAACTGGGTACCTCTGTCTGATATGATAGAAATGGGAACTCCATGCAACCTCACAATCTCGCGGATGAATATCTCTGCTAACCATTCCGAGGAGTATGTAGTGCACACCAGAATGAAATGAGCTGACTTGGTCAGCCTATCAACAATCACCTAAACTGAGTCGAACTTCCTTGTTGTCCGAGTGAGTCCACTAACAAAGTCCATAGTGATCCTTTGCCACTTCCACTTGGGAATATCAATACGCTGGAACACACCACCAGGCCTCTGATGCTCATACTTGACCTGCTGACAGTTTAGGCACCGTGCCACATGACTTACAATATCTTTCTTCATCTTTCTCCACCAGTAATGCTGCCTTAAATTTTGATACATCTTTGCGGCACCTGGATGAATAGAATACCGCGAGCTGTGGGCCTCCTCGAATATCAACTCACGAAGGCCATCAACATTAGGCACGCATATCCGGCCCTGCATCCGCAACACACCATCACTATCAATAGTGACATCTCTGGCATCATCATGCTGAACTCTGTACTTAAGGACAAGCAAGTGTGGATCATCATACTGGCGCTCTCGAATACAGTTATATAAGGAAGACCGAGATACCATGCAAGCCATCACCCGACTGGGCTAAAAAATATCCAGCCTCACCATCTGGTTAGCTAATGCCTGAACATCAACTGCAAGGGGTCTCTCCCCAACTGGAATGTACGCCATGCTGCCCATACTAATAGCCTTCCGGCTTAAGGCATCAGCCACTACATTGGCCTTCCCGAGATGGTACAAAATGGTAATATCATAGTCTTTAAGCAATTCAAGCCATCTCCGCTGCCTCAAATTGAGATTTTTCTGCTTAAACAAATGCTGAAGGCTGCGGTGGTCGGTATGTACATCACAAGATACACCATACAAGTAATGCCTCCAAATCGTCAAGGTATGAACAATGGCAGCCAACTCTAGTCGTGAACAGGGTAATTCTTCTCATGGGGCTTTAGCTAACGAGAAGCATATGCAATGACTCTACCCTCCTGCATCAACACACCACCGATCCCAACTCTCGAAACATCGCAATACACCATATAAGACCCTGAGGTTGATGGTAACATAAGTACCAGAGCTGTGGTCAAAGCCGCCTTGAGCTTCTGGAAGCTCTCCTCACATTCATCAGACCACACAAATGGAGCATTCTTCTGTGTCAACTTAGTCAAAGGTGAATCAATAGATGAAAAACCCTGAACAAACCTGCGGTAATAGCCTGCCAAGCCGAGGAAACTCCGGATCTCAGTAGCTGAGGAAGGTCTGGGCCAATTCTGCACCGCCTCGACCTTCTGTGGGTCAACCCGAATACCATCACTGGACACTACATGTCCCAAAAAAGTCACAGTATCAAGCCAGAACTCGCACTTAAAGAATTTTGCATAAAGTTTTTCCTCTTTAAACCTCTGCAATACCACCCTCAAGTGTTGTGCGTGCTCCTCCTGGCTACGTGAGTACACCAGGATATCATCAATAAATACGATCACGAAAGAATCAAGGTACGGCCAAAATACATTGTTCATCAAGTTCATGAATGTGGCTGGGGCATTAGTCAGCCCAAAAGACATCACCAGAAATTCATAGTGCCCATATCTTGTTCTGAAAGTTGTTTTCATAATGTCTGAATCCCTAATCTTCAACTAGTGATAACCCGATCGAAGGTCAATCTTAGAGAATACACTTGCTCCCTGGAGCTGATCAAACAAGTCCTCAATACGAGGTAATGGCTACTTATTCTTCACTGTTACCTTGTTCAACTGCCTGTAATCAATGCACATTCTCATTGTGCCATCTTTCTTCTTCACGAATAATACCGGTGCACCCCAAGGTGAGACACTCGGGCGAATGAATTCCTTATCTAAGAGTTCCTAAAGTTGTTCTTTCAACTTTTTTTAACTCAGCTGGTGCCATACGGTAGGGAGGAATAGAAATGGGCTGAGTGCCCGACACCAAGTCAATACCGAAATCGATATCCCTGTCAGGCGGCATGCCTAGCAGGTCTGCTGGAAATACATCCGGGAAATCCCTCACAACGGGGACCGAATCAAGACTGGGTGTCTCAGCCTCAACATCTCTAATGAAGGCCAAATAAGATAAACAACCCTTCCTAATCATCCGTTGGGCTTTTATAAAGGAAATCGCCCTGTCGGATACATAATCAGTCACGCTACGCCAATTGATCATCGGATTACCTGGAATAGCTAATGTGACTGTCTTGGCATGACAGTCCAGAATCGCATGGTAAGGATATAACCAATCCATGCCTAGAATCACGTCGAAATCCACCATGCCCAATAGTAATAAGTCAAATCGGGTCTCCAGACCCCCAATAGTAACAAGACAGGATCGATATACCTGATGCACAATAACTGTATCACCCATCGGGGTAGACACATGCACGGGAAAGGCAAGAATACCATGGGTCATACCCAAATGATGTGCAAAATACGAAGAAACATAGGAATAGCTGGATCCGGGATCAAATAAGACAGAAGCATCCCTGTGGCAGACTGAGAAAATACCCGTAATGACTGCATATGATGCACTAGCGTCCCTCATATCCGGAAGAGCATAAAAACGAGCCTGACCTCCTCCAGTACGATCCTCACCCCTAGGGCGACCTCTAATTACCTGACCACCACTCCTAGCTGACTGTGCTGGTGCTGAAGAAACAAGAGTAGAAGATGGGGGCTGGTCCCTCTGCTGAGACCGCTTACGAAGCAACTGGAGGACACTCTCTCCAGATATGGCCAAACTCACCACACTCAAAGCAACAACCTGAAGCTGGAGAAAGGGACTGCGGTGCAGATGAACCCTGAGCTGAAGGAGCAGTAGCAAAGCTCTGAGATGGAAGGGCGCTCAATGCAGGCTGGCTCTGTCGACGACCCTGCTGGCCCTGATGGCCCTGATGCTTCTGACGACCACGGTCTGACGAAGCTCCGCTAGACTCTGCATGGCCTGACTGAGGAGATCTGAATGAATGACCTCTGTTGTGCTGAGACTGGCCCCTAGAAGGAGCACCACTATAACTACCTGTACCACGAGGCCTCTTGGCCTCCCTCTCCTCACGCTCTCGACGGCGGTCTGTCTCAATCTGTCGAGCCGCATCAACCACCTCCTCAAAGGTAACTGCTGAAGCCCTCTCTGTAGTCATCAATATATGGGTAGTATAGATGAGACCATCTTTAAATCTTCTGATCCTCTCTCGATCCGTCGGAATAATCCACATGGCATGACGGGCTAACTATGTAAATCTCAACTCGTACTGAGTCACCAACATATCTCCCTGCTTCAACCACTCGAACTGATGACGCAACTCCTTCCTCTGAGACTGGGGCACATACTTCTCCAAAAATACCATGGAGAACTGCTGCCAAGTGAGGGGCGCTGCCCCAGCAGGCCTACGCCTCTCAAAATCCTCCCACCACTGAAATGCTGGTCCTATGAACTGGAAGGTAGTGAAAGCAACATCGCTGGACTCCAGAATACCCGTAGTATGGAGCATACACTTTCACTTATCTAGAAAACCATGGGCATCCTCGCCCTCAACACTACTGAATGCTGGAGGCTGTACCCTCTCAAACCTCTCGAACCGATGCTGATCATCATCAGGCATAGCTGGAACCACATGAGCTGGTGCTGGTGCAACAAGTGCAGCCAGCTGAGCCGATTGAGCTGGCTGAGCTGGAGCTGCCTCAGGTTCCTGTAAACCCTGAACTACTGGCTCGGGTGTGCGAGCTATGGGGGTTTGATTCCCTCCCCCTACCTGTGAAGAAGCCGCTGTAGTAGAGGCTGCAACCACATGGGCTAAGCCAGTGCATACTAATAAAATCTGTGTTAAAGTCTTCTGAAGACCCACTATCTCAATAGAAACTGCCGGTGCCTGAATCTGATCTACTGGGGTACCTGCAGTTAGAACCTGATCCTGAACTTGGGCCGTTGGCGCTGGAATCTGACCCTGAGTCTGGTCAGCTGGTGGGTCAGCAGGTACTGGCACTGCTGCCCTACCTCTACCATGACTACGGCCTCTAGGTGCCACTGGTGGTCGTCCACCACGTCCGCTAGCATGTGTTCTCGCCATCTGCCAGAGAGTAGAGTATGAAAAAATTTAGTTTCACGATAACACAAACCGCACGATATGAATCCAAAAAAGTGAAGTGTTTCCTAAAGTTCTGTAGCCTCCCGAGGATAGATACGGACGTCTATGTACCGATCCGCGAAAGCGTACTAAACTGGCTTATGACCCGCGAGTCCTAGTAACCTAGGCTTTGATACCAACTTGTCACGACCCAATTCTGGTCGTGATGGTGCCCAACACTAAAGCTAGGCCAGCCAGACGAATAGTTGTTTTCACAATCAAATATCAGTCCCAAATGGACAACTCAAGAAGAATATAAGAGTCAACAGATACTCCAATAATAATGATATGAATAATATACTGAGAAGTGCGAAAATGAAATAACACTCCCAATGATCCGGGGTCACGAGTCTAGAGCCTCTAAACAAAACCGAATAGTAATAAAAATACTGAATGAGATACTCAAGTCTGAAACATATAGTAACAACTGAATGGAAAGAGAAGCTAGGTTCTGCGAACGCCGGCAGCTAACTCAGCAACTCGAAATAACTCTGATAGAAGCTGGAGTGCTCGTCTATCCCTCTTGTGTACCTGAATCTGCACACAAAGGTGCAGGGAGTAGGGGTGAGTACTAAGTACTCAGTGAGTAAAAAGTATATATTAATAGCTGAAAGCAGGAAATCCACAGAATACCACAGAGTAAAACTAAACTACAGTCTGATTCCTCCTATGAACTAGCAACAACAGCACATCACAATTAGCACAGATAGTTCACAGATAAAAATTCAATGCGATGCACATGACCGCTTCGGCGTGTAGCCCGATCCATTTAACGTCGACGGCGCTCACTAGGGGTGTGTACAGACTCTGGAGGGGCTCCTTCAGCCCAAGCACAATATTCATATCATCTGCTGCAGTGTGCAGCCCGATCCTTACATCATCTGCTGCGGCGTGCAGCCCGATCCATCCCTAGTCCACAACATGCATATGAGTCACACAATAGTTCAAATTATTTATCTCCAGGTTCAAGTTCATTAATAATGAAAATACTTTAATTTTTATTTAATTTCCAAGAACAGGTGACTTAGCATTTCAACATGGTGATTTCAAACCAGGATTGAGATCGGTGATTAAGCAAATCAAGCTATCACATACATATCTATCCCCTAGGGATACTACAGATCGGCACAAGGCCCCAAACATGGCTTAGAGCCCACAAATATATCTAACATAGTGTGTGTTTCAACCACATATAACATGTTATTCATATCTGGGATGAACCAAGTCTCAATCTCCAGTCATAATCAATCCCGCACCTGCCACGGGGTGCGAGCCACGCCCTATTAGCGTCACAATATGCTAAGCCGGGGTTTCGAATCCTCATGCTACCATATACACTAACTACTCACCTCTAGCATGCCGTGGACTCGTCCGCGATGCCTTTTCCCTTTCAATTTGCCGCCTCGTGCGTCGAATCTAGTCAAAACCACAACAATTATATCAATATGGGTCAAAGAAACACAACCCAATCTAATTTACTTGAAATACGCAATAATGCACCAAGTTGGTAAAACTCGGGCCCCGGGCCCGCTTCTCGAAAAATTCTGAAAATCATACCAACGGATACCTCGTCTCGCCACGAGTCCGTGCATATAAAATTTATCGAAATCGGAGTTTGAATGGCCTTTAAAAAGTCAATATTTCATTTTCATAATCTAGGCCCTAGTTCTTCACAATTTCTACCCAATTTCATGAGTTTTGATGTTAATTCTAGCATATAATCGTGTTGTTGAGTCAAAAAACTTACCTGCAATGATTATCCATTGATTTCTCTCTTCAAAGCACCCAAAACCCTCTCTAGACGAAGTGAAAATAGTGAAAATATGATTAGGGTCGCGTCTGAAATTAATTAAAACTGTTCTGCTCAGACGCCTCCTTCTATACGATCGCAGTGCCTCTTGCGATCGCATAAAGCAAATTTTCCAGGTCCAAAATGCCTTCTCTGCGATCGCAGGACTAGCCATGCGATCGCATAGCTTTGCCCCCTTTCACTACGCGATCGCGTCAACCCTTACGCGATCGCACTATACACTTTCATCAAACAATGCGATCGCACTCCCTTCACACGATCGCATAGAATAAATTTCCACCCCCTTTAGATCCTTCTATGCGATCACAGACCTATCTATGCGATCGCATAGAACAAAAATTGTTTGCAATTTTCTGCTGCATTAACATGTTCAAAACTTGCCCGTTGGGCATTCGAAATCACCCTGAGACCCCCGGGACCTCAACCAAAAGCACAAATACATCACATTACCTCATTCAAACTTGCTCGTAACATAAAAACACCATCATAAACATCAAAATCACCAATTTCACATGAATTCAATCCTAAGTTTCTTTAAAACTTCTGATAACATTCGATCTAAACCCCGACCTAAACACCTCCGAATGATATGAAATTTTTCACGCATATCCAAAATGACCTAACGGAGCTACTGTAACTCTCAGAATTTCATTCCAAGCCCCGGATCAAAATCTCACCTACCATTCGGATTTCGCCAAAATTCAACCTTAGCAAATTCAAGCCTAAAACTACACCGGACCTCCGAATTCGATTATGATTGCTCTCCTAAGTCATAAATGATCCCTCGAAACTAGTCGAATCATCAGAATTCAATTTTGATCTGTCTAACTCATTGGTCAATATTCGGTTGACTTTTCCAAACTATTCTTCTCATAAAGAGGTTTATGGCCCCATTTCTATCTAAATTCTCTCCGATTTGCTTCTAACTCTCCAACACATATAAATTAGCATATTAAGGTATTAAATGAAGAAAACAAGGTGGTAACTCCTGTAACGACGGGTCGGGTCGTTACAATTGGGGAAAAGCAAGATATATGTATGCAACTAAAAGAAAACATGTAAAATGAGAGCAAAAAGCTTTACCGATGAGAGCTTTACCAATGATAGGGTTTGAGCTAAGGAATAGCGTAGGTTTTTTGCCTTCGGAGAAGAGGCACGATGATTTCAATTGTTTATATGTTTTAGAACAGCTTTAGGACAATCCATTGCTGCTTTAGAATTAGCTTTTGATTTGGGCTCAACTATATTTTTATGGGCCAAACAAAATAAACATTTACAGGAGCTATAATACCAACTTAAAATATTATGATATATACAGAAATTATAATAAAAATTATGAAATATTTACAATTACATTCTAATAAATATTTTTATCTATCTAATATATAAAATATGTATACATGTAATGTCGGGTTGGTTTGGTTTCGGTTTGACCTTTTTTAGTTAATACCAAACCATCCCTATTGTGGTCGGGTTTTAGTTTTCAATATCAAATCAAGTCAAACCAAACCATTAGCCGATTTTTTTTCCCGAGTTGACTCGGGTTTTCGGGTTGGTGCGGGTTATCGATTTGGTTTGTACACCCCTACCTTGAGGTATAAGAGGCACCTCATCATCTCTGATATCATCTACCTCCTCCCCTGCAATCAAATTTCTAAGAGGGACATTGTTGTTTGCTACCATTTTGTATTTGAAGTTGTGACACACACAAATTAGTAACGCAAAAGGAAAGAAGAACAATATACCAAATTATTTAGATAGATAGCCAAAATCGTTATATCCCCAGCAACGGCGCCAAAAAGTGATATGTGCTAATCCTACACTATTACAAAGTAGCGAGAGTGGTCGAAAAAGCTTTTACCCGAGAAGGTCGAGATCGATTTCCACAGGGACTAGAAATGGGGATTGAGTTTTTATCTAAATTAAAGATGCATAATTGCTCTTAATTACACTTCTAATCATAATTGATATTTTGATAATATTAATGAGATGCTAAATTAAACTAAGAGTTATATATTGAAGGTTGTCTAAATAGTTAAGAAGACACTAGGGAAGTGACTTTCTCCTACGTGGACATTTGACGGGTTCTCGAGTTTAAGGCAAGATTGTTATGTTGGGGATTATGATATATCCAATGCACGATACTTCTCACTCTATACCTCTCGATAGTTTGAGCGATTTTGCCCTAATTGACTTTCTCAAGACCAAATGGGTATGATAATTTGTGCAAGTAATTTAGGTTTAAGAAGGGTATTACTATCTCTAGGTTTAACCCTTTAATCGGTTCTATGAATCTCTTTAATACGTCCCAATTCCTTGTTCGACTAATTTTCCTAGACTTAAGTTCTCTTTCTCAAGAAGAACTCAAGTCAAATAGGCACAAATTAGTATGTGCAACCACTAATTCAACATTGAAATAGTAAATTAGTCCAAATATCGAACACCCGTAGATATTCAAGCCTTAAAATACAAGATCCATCAAATATCTACACTAGGGTTGAGCCACAACCCTAGCTAATGGGTTTAGCTACTCATGATAACAAAAAATAACTGATAAATAGATGAATAGAATCCCATAATATTTAATTACAAACTAATTATTGAAGATTCAATGATAAAACTACTCTAAATTACTCAAAATAGTTAAGGAACACTGTTCACGAGCGCATCTGAGCGTTAAATTACAATTGATGACCTAAAAATGGGAAAAGAAACTATTTAAACTAGGCTGAATTTTCTGTACAAAATACCCCTGCGGGGGTAGTGCGGGCTGCACAAAATAGAGTGTAGCCGCAATGAGGCTTCTTGGCTTTCAAACTCTGCTCTCTGAACTTGGCCACCGCGGGCCGCATAAAATGCACCATGGCCATGGTGGCTTCTGTTGCGGTCTGCATAAAAAAGACCGCGGATCGCATTGGCAATTAGCTCAAAATCTTCAATTCTCTGAACTTCCTCTTTGTGGACCACAAAATATCAAGTGAGGACGCTTTTAGTTTAATTCCCGATCAAGAGAATAAGGTATACCTCGATATTATGAATACCCGGGGAAGGATATAATAACAACGAGGAAGGAGTTTTTCCAAATAAAGGACAATCGATTCGGGATTTTATTTATAATTTCAGAGTCGCCACTTGGGAAACTAATGGTGTCCCAAGTCACCGGTTAATCCCGAATACGAGGAATTTGACTCTGTTTTTATCAGTCTGTGCAACGAGAAATTTGGACAAGGAATTCTGTTAACCGGGGAGAAGGTGTTAGGCACTCCTGGATTCCGTGGTTTTAGCACGGTCGCTCAACTGTCATTCTTGGTTTCATATGACTTATTACATGCTTTTTAACAATATGTACGTGTTTCAACTTTAATATTTTACGAATTACGACGTCGCGAAAACGTATTTCGAGTCACACCGCAACCAGTACGCATGTGACCTTTAACACATTTCGGCTTCGCCAGTATTTACGATTTGAGTCACATCAAATGTGCACTCGTATTAGGGAAAGTATATTTTAAGTCGTGCCTAAATCGTCTATCGGCTTCTTTAATATTTTGGAAAATTTGTGAAATTGTCCAACAACCTTCCCGAGTCTAATCTATATAACTTATTCGTTTATTTGGGGGCCCCGCTATTTTGTTCTCAATGCGAGGCTCGTCCCAATTTAATTTTATAGTCTGATCCTAATATGTATATACTATGTGTTTCTATTTTGGTTTTTTCTCCTAGTTCATTGCTTTTCAGAACTTAAGTCCATACCCTTATTTCTATTTACACTGGCCTGGATATTCTAGGCTTGTATTTAATGTATCAATTTACATTCCTGGGTATTGAAAACCCAGGAACTCGCTGAAACATGTTCAGCTGAAGCCCAACGTCATATTTGTATAGTTCTTGTCCTTCGCAGCTTGTTAGGCCCAGATCATATATAATTAGAAAAAAGTAATAAAAATCAGAAATCATTATGTACATAGAGAATCGATATTCAGAAAGGTAAAAGTACTCAAAATTATTTTATTCAATAAGAAGAGATGAGATGTAGAAGCTACAATAATGAGTTAGAACTTTAAATGAACAATGTGAATAAAGTCTAATTAACAGGCTGCTTTTGTTTCCATGTTTGACAACTATTTAAACTGTTGAATTTAATTGTTTAATATCTAAAACTAATCAATATTATTAACAAGATGCTAATCTCGATTACTTGCAGATTTCAGAGAAGCTAATTAAATGATTAAACACTAAACTATATTAACATGTAATATGTGACCTCATTTTAACCGCAATTTTTCATTTACTACTAATATTGTTCAGATTGATCAATTTAATTCCGATTTAAACTAACTACTGTACATTAATATTATTAACTGTATACTTATATGTGTTGTTGTTTTTATATCAGATTAATGATTAACCTATTTAATTATCTAAGTGATTTTGACTACCACTACTATACTAATCTACTTACTACACTATTACATTGTTTTCAGTTTATCCGTACCTCATACAAGTTAATTATACAACATGTCCTATCGAATTACAATTTAAGCTAAGTTATAATCTAACTACAATAGCTAAATCCAGAAATCAATAACAGAATTTGTAGCAAATTGATAGTTTATTTCTTCACTTCAATTCCAATTGCAATTACAAGGTTCGAACCGTGTACCTGATTCAGCAATACCAACCAATGAGTCTAATGGGAGATAAGGCAGGAAATAGCAGGTAGACCACAACAAACAATGCAACAGCAATAGGAGAGATTGAATCACAGCAACACGAGTGAGTTTCAGCAATCAAATTGAATCCCAGACACAGCAAAGCAATACCCAGCAAAAGACAGTAGAAAACCAATAAAAACACAGCAAGAGATTTCCTACAGCTTCAGGAATAAGCTTCGACTAACCCATGCAGAATTGCTCTATGTATCTATTTGTATATCTCTGAATTTTTTTAAAAAATTCAGCCCTTAATCAGGCTTGAGTGAGGTCTATTTATAGGTAAAGTTAGTGAAAATTTTAGGGGGAAATTTGGAAAGTTATTTCTGATTTCCTCCCTTGAATTCTTTTAATTGTTACACTTCAATACCCTTTTTAGATTTGAATTTGCCTTCCAGCTTGTGCTGGAAGGTTCTATTTGATTCTATTTGGGGTGTATTACTAGTATACCCCCACTTGCTAAGGTTATTTACTGAGTTGCCTTTTATTTGGGTCTATTATACCCTTAGTTTTGAGCAATATTGCAGAAATCATAGGCCTAAAAGTCTTAAATATCCTTATAGGCTCTATTAAATCCACAATTATGCCATTTTCTATTCCTATTATACCCTTAATGGAAACTGCTATTTACCCGACCTTATTCAGGTCTAGGTGTGTTGTTTCAGCTCTTATTTAATTACTGGCCAGTTGTTATATCAGTCTTTAAGACTTGGCCAGATTTGATATCAATTTTATTTCAATTTTAGCCTCTTTTCTTTTCATTTTCTGTATTAGAGTTGATTTGCAGGACTAGCCTGCTTATATACCTAAGTCTATACCTTTTAATGTTTATCCAGTTCAGTGTTTGGACTTGGCTTTGCAAAATTAGTAAATTACTAATCACTGGCCACTTAGAATTAGATAAGACTTGCAGAACTTAGCCAGTTTCAGATTTGAGTCTGATTATTACAAAATTGGCCATTTTCAGAATTAGCAATTTGAATTTAGACCTAAAGAATCATAGAGTTGGTCAGTTTCAAAACTGACCACTCTATTACTTATTTCAATTGTAACCATTTTATGTTATTTTCATTTCTAGCAAATTAAACTACTTAACATGCTTTCAAAAATAGGCAATTATCTAACTACTAATCTATTACAGCTATAACCAATATTCCCTAAGCACATTAGGCTTAATAATCAGTCAAATAACACGAAATTATTACAGATACAGCCTTTTATATTAAATTGCACACATAGCCACAAAATCAGAATCATTTGCCATTTAACCAAAACTCAGAGGGGAAATTTGAATATTGTTGAATTTCAATCAAAACAAACTCGTAATTCAGATTTCAAGCATAACATATCAATTAAACACAAAAAGGCATAATCAGAACATCTCTCATGTCAAAGACTAACATAAACCCTAAAATACTCGGGTATATTTAATTAAGTGTAATAGGCAGGATTTTCAAAGATACCAAAGAAGCATGTTACTAAAAGAGAAACAGAGTTATACCAGAAATTATTTTAAGGAAAGAAACTAATCTAAAACATGCGTCTGACTAATCGACTAAAGAGAATCAGAACTTAAACATAAAAGCATGCTGAATAAAAATAGAAAAGAAATGAAGATGAAGAGAAATCAGGTAAACCCTTAACATGCAATTCAGAAATTAACAGAGAAGAATACAAACATCAATATTCAATAAACACAAAAAAAAATAGAAAGTAAAGGGTAGGGAACTTAGCTTGCAGGATTTGTCTCATGAGCTATTCCCCGTTTTCTTTACTTTTTCTTGTTCTTTTTTCCTTTTCTTTTTCTTTCTTTTTCCAGTTTTCTTCTCAGACTTCAAGTTGAAGTCTTTTATTGTATTTTGTCAGCAGAGACGGGTTCAGGGGTGTTTAAAAGAGGGTTCTGATTTAGGGTTAGGTTTTGGGTCGACCGGAGTTAGGGTTCCAGCGACTTGTTTTTTGAAGATTCGAGCAGTTGGGGTGAGATTCGAGGGAAATGGCTTATATGGGGTGATAGATCAGGAGATGAGGGTTCAACGGTGTTAATTTGGTAGCCGATTTCATAGGTTGTGGTCACCGGAGAAGAACTCCAATGACCGAAATTTCAAGAAATTAGGGCTTTTGGGTTTTATTGGGTGGTTTGTGGTAGAGAAACAAGAAAAGAGAAGTTTGGGGGTAGGAGATGGCCGGAGATGGCCATGAGAGGCAGCCAGTATCCATGGCCGACGATGAGAAGAGAAGAGGAAGAAGACATAGCAGAGGCGGCTAGGGTTAGAGATACATGAGAATGGTTGTCTATGAAGAGACCACACACTTATATACTTACGTTACGTTTGATGAGTTCCTGGCCGTTGGATCATTGATAATCAATGGCCAGGATTGAATGCTCCAAAACGACAACATTTTGTTTTAATTGGAGACTTACTTATCTCTGTCAGATCTTACTAAATGGACGGCCCAGATTAATTCCTAGAACTGTGTCGTTTTATTTTAAAACAGAGATTTGAATTCAGTCGTTAGATCAGCTATATGAACGGCTCAAATTTATTCTTATACTAGAAACTGGACCGGCCTCCTTTTTAATTTGGGCCACTATGTATTTGGGCTAGTATTTTCAAATTCTAGCCCAATTTTATTGTATTTTTGTATTTTCCTTGTATTTAATTATTTTTCTTGGTATTTTCTTTTGTATTTCATTTTCTCTTTTTATATTCTTTTCAATTATTCAATTTCCTTCTAATTTCTTATTTTTTCCATTTTTTGGATATTTTTTGACATTTTTCTACTATTTTTCCTTTATTTCCGGTATTATTGTATTTTTTTGTTAATTTTCTTTAAATTCCTTTAATTGTGATATTTATACTTAACCTATATTTTTAATTTTTTTTAATTTTTTATTTCTAGTTGTTCACACACACAAATGCATCTTATTTCAAACAGACATATAATTGCACACAAAAATATTATTTATTTAATTTTGGAATTTTATTGCTTAGGGCAAAAATCACGTGCTCACAGACGCGGTGAGCTCATTGCGGTCCGCATGAAATGCTGTGCGGCCGCAATTCTTGATTTTCTGAAACAGGCACCACTCTGAACCTCTTCACTATGGATCATACTAAATGGAGTGTGGCCGCAGTGGACCTGTTGCAGTATGCTTGGACTTGTTCGTGGTACTTGTGCATGTTTTACTCCTTTTTGAGCTGGTGTTGACTAATTGTCATCTTCTTGACCAAACTCTGCAAACAAGTACAACATGTAAGCCTTTGAGACTATTCTTTACATATTTTTAATAAAAACTCAAGGAAGAAGGAGTGTAAAGTGAACTATAATCCCTAGTTATCAATGCCATAATGAACGCAAGTGCAAGTTTTTCAAGATGAGGATACCGAGTCTCAACATTAAATAATGACTCGCAAACATAATAAATCAGAGATTGTTTACCTTGGTCCTCTCGAACTAATGCAGCACTTAGCACCACTTCTGAAACAACAAGGTAGATGAGTAGTTTCTTCCCATCTTTTGGTTTTGTGAGCTACAGTGGATTTGAAGAGTATACTTTCAAATTTTAAGCGCATGTTGACATTCTTTAGTTCACTCAAATCGATCTTGACTTTTTAGGACTGAAAATAACCTGAAGCATTTTTCTGATGACTTGGAAATAAACCTTCCCAAAGTAGTTATTCTTCCTGTCAGTCTCTGTATTTCCTTTTTACTTGCCAGTATATCCGGAATTTCTTCAATATCTTTGATCTGCGCAGGATTTACTTCAATGCCACGGTTAGAAATAACAAAATCTTAAGAACTTACGTGACGAAACTCCAAACGCACATTTCTCAGGATTTAATTTCATGTTAAAGTTACGGAGAAACTGAAATGTATTGTGACTTGACCAGCATATCATCTATATAAACCTCCATGGTTTTCCCTAGATATTCTTGAAATATTTTGGTCACCAGCCTTTGATATGTGGCTCCAATATTTTTGAGACTGAATGGCATTACTTTGTAACAGTAAGTCCCTATGTCTGCTATAAATGAAGTCTTTTCATCATTTATAGGATCCATTTTTATTTGATTATACTATGAATATGCATCTAAAAAGCTTAATAATTCATGTACCAGTAACATCAATTAGTTGATCTATATGCAGTAATAAAAAAGAATCATTAGGGAAAGCTTTATTTAGGTCAGTATAATCTACACAAACTCACCCCTTACCATTCTTTTTAGGTACTACAACAATATTACCCAACCAATCTGGATACTTTACCTCGCGAATAAAACCAATGTTTAAAAGTTTTTGTACTTCATCTTGAATCACTTGGTTCTTGAAGGAGCCTTGCTTCCTTTTCTTTTTCTTGACAGGTAGGTATGATGGATCTTCATTTAATTTGTGGGTCTTTACCTCGGGTGGTATACCTGTCATATCTAAATGGGACCAAGCAAAACAATCTACATTAGCTTTTAAAAACTTAATCAACTTACGTCTTATTTCTAGGATGAGGTTGATTTCTATGTAGACTTTTTCAGAGCCTCAAATACTTCGATCGTTGTTTTAATATTCTCATTTCCTCTGGTTCCTGAATAGTATCTGGCCTCGAATCTACATCTGTTTTCCTATCTTCAGTTGAGGTAGGTGTTGATGCGTCCTCAACTACATTATGTGATTGGTATGTTTCATCCCTTTCTGCGTTTGAGTCACGGAATTGATGTTTCGTGAAGCTTGTTGGTTGTCGTGCCCCCTTTTTTCTCACGAAATCGAGCTTAGGACATTTGAGGGACAACTCGTTCCTTTTGGGAACTAGGTTTGCATTCGAAGAGTAGCCGCATAATGATTAGGGTGCATTAGGACACCAAAAGAATTTTGATTTGAATAACCAGAGATAGGGTAAGGGCTTGAAATAATTCGAAGGGGAAGGTGCTAGGAACACCTCAGAATCCACTAGTGTGGTTCCTGGCCAGGCAATTATTGTGAATTTTGGTAAAGTCAACATATAAGCAAATAAGGCTCAAATAAGAGGGGATTTCAACACATAAAGGTTTGAAAGTAGTCAAGATTAAAAAGGGAAATTAAAAAAGCTAGTTCTTTTTAAAATAAAGAGTTACAATGCTAAAAGAATAAGGAATAAAAGAAAGGGGAATCATAGGTTTATTAAAAATATGGATCTCCCCACATAATGTCCGGTAATTACTCATCAATATGGGGCTACGTGTGACATTATCGCGTGTTCATCATATCTATATCTACCCTTCCCACACCAATAAGGTATTAAAGCGCGGAATGGTCTCGATTACTTATTGCATGCTATTACCTATCCCAATTCTATCAATCCCGGAGGCACTTAGGACTACTAATCCTAAAAAGAGAGGGATATTGGGCTTATTTGAGGTTTCAAAAGGTAAAAATCTAAGGCGACATACAAAAAACATATTTTACATTGTAGGGGAAAGCATATAAACAAGTAGAGGCTCAGTTATACCTCCTTGAACAGAGAGAGCACATAATTAGCATACCTTTCACACATTGTTTAGGTCTGATTAAATACCAAATATGAGAGAGCTTAAAAGTGTTGAGGCAACCTTATTTATTACATAATTCAGATAGGAAGCCCGACGCAGACTTGCTGTGACGACCCGGCCCGTCGTCATGGGAATTACCACCCCGTTATGTTGTAATTACATAATTCATGCTTTTATATAAGTGTTAGAGTCTATCGGGGGATTTAGGAGTGAAATTAAATTGGAAATGAGGCATATAGCCTTTTTGGAGGAAGCTTGAATAAGGAAAGTCAACCCGGAGTTGACTATTTGGTTAGAGGGCTCGGAATCGGATTCTGATGATTCGGTTAGTTCCGGAAGGTGATTTATGACTTAGGGGAGCGATCGGAATTGAATTTGGAGGCCCGGTGTAGAAATAGGCTTGAATTGGCTAAGATTGAATTTTGGCGAAATCCGAACGGTAGGTGAGATTTTGATCCGGGAGTCGGAATGGAATTCCGATAGTTGCAGTAGCTCCGTTAGGTGATTTTGGATGTGCCTGCAAAATTTCAGGTCATTCGGACGTCGTTTGGTCGGGTTTTTCATCAAATGTGTAATTCGGAAAGTTTTAAGAAATTTAGGCTTGAATCCGTGTGCAATTGGTGATTTTGATGTTTAGGATGGTGTTTTTATGATTGGAACAAGTTCGTATCATGTTTTTGAGTATGTTGGTGGTTTTCGTTGGGATCCCGGGGGTCTCGGGATGAATTCGGGGGTCCAAACGGACCATTTTTGGCCTTATACAGCAGCTGAATTGCTGCTGTATCTGCAGAAGGAAATCCTTCATCGCGTTCGCGATGAAGGGCACGCGTCCGCGAAGGTCAGCAAGGGTATGCATCGCGTTCGCGATGGTCTGGACGCGAACGCGTATGGTCAGGATCGGAGGCTTCGCGTTCGCGTGGAACTGGAACGCGTTCGCGTAGGTGAGGAAGGTTGGTCATCGCGTTCGCGTGAGTGGAGACGCGAACGCGTAGAAGAAAAATCCGGTGGTTGGAAATCTGTGCTTCGCGAACGCGTGACTGGGTGTCGCGTACGCGATGGGAGGGCGGAGCAGAGCATCGCGTTCGCGTGAGGCATGTTGCGAACGCGTAGAGCAATCGACCCAGGCAGTGAATTAAAACCAGAAACATTTCACATACGGGTTCATTTGCAAAACCCTCCATTGTTGAGCTCTAGAGTGAGAAAGTGACGGGAAATAGCTGGGAGATCATCGGGATATTATCGGAGGTAAGTTTTGTGGTTTAATTACACACTTTTATCATGGAATCATGAATTATTTCTATGGAAATGGAGGATTTAATGTGGGTTTAAGCCCTAGGCCTAAAATTTTAGAAAAATATCGATTTGAGTGGGCAAATGGAGTCCGAATTTGGTAAATTTGATATGCCTAGACTCGTATTGAGACGAGGGTTCCGAATATATAACTTTTATAATTTTTCGAGAAGCGCACCAAAAGTCGGGTTTTGACAACTTGTGGGTTTTGATATAAATTGGGTTATTTCGAATGAATTTCGGGAAATTAGCGTATATTGATGCATTCTCTATGATTTCGAGCAGATTTGGCACCCGAGGAGATTGATTTGCGAGGCAAGCGCAAGGCGGATTGAAGCTTCTACCGGTTCGAGGTGAGTGGTAGTAGTAAATAATGTACTGAGGGTTTGAAACCCCGTACTAGCACTTTACAGTGCTATATTGAGATGAGACACGCGTTCTATGACGGGCGTGGTGACATTGTGATAGGGGGTTCGGACTTAGTCCTTCCCGGCTACTAGAATACTGTGTTGTACAACTGTTAATGAGGTTATAACTGTACCATTGGGCTAATAGCCATGTTTGGGGCCTTGTGCCGATCTGTAGAGCATTAGGGAACCTATAGAGCTAGGTGACCTTTATATCGTGTTGGAAATATACACTTAGCCATAGCTCTAGCGGTATAGCATAATATGAGCCCGTACTAGATGTGTACATTGAGAGAGATTATCTAGGGTGGAATTCCCTGTTCTAGCTGAGTGGGCCTGAAAGGCCAAGTTTATACCGATTGAGATGAGATAGGGTCAAGGACCCATTGTGATATATTATATTGGGCCTGAGAGGCCAAGTGCATACTGACTGGGATAGGGTCGAGGACCCATTATGAGGTATTATGTATATAGATACCTATATTGGATCGGATTGCACGCCGCAGTAATGTACATGTAATATACATGTAATATAGATGTGGGACGGACTGCACGCCGCAGTATTATCGCGCTTGGGCTGTAGGAGCCCCTTCGGAGTCTGAGTCTGCACACATTCCAGTGAGCGCTGGTATATTATGGGATCGGGCTGCACGCCGCAGCAGTATAATTATATATGTATATATATATATATATTGGATCGGACTGCACGCCGCAGTGATATATGGTGGACCTGGCTGCACGCCATAGCACCATAGCGCTTGGGCCTAGGGAGCCCCTCCGAAGTCTGTATACACCCCCAGTGAGCGCCGTCGACGTTAAACGGAGCGGGCTGCGCGCCGCAGCAGTATATGTATGGGAGCGGGCTGCACGCCGCAGCAATATACTTAATCATACCCTACTAGTTACTTAAATACTTATACATTATAGACATAAGTATGTGTCTTTATATGTTGAGATGGCCGTACACCGTAGGGGTACGAGCGAGGGTTTGTTCAGTGTGGAAATCTTGTAGAGATAAATGTAGATTGGAGGTTAAAGTACTACTATAGTGATGACGTACTTGTGAAGGTTGCCTTAGAGCTGCTAAGTGATAGCACAGGAGTTCTTACTTTCAGTTATTATTTATTATTGTTACTCACCGAGTTGAAATATACTCACCCCACTCCCCTGCACTTTCTGTGCAGATCCACAAGTGCCCGAGAGCAGTTGAGACATTGTAGCTGCTGATCCTTGTCTACTTTTGCGGAGATTACGAGGTAGCTGCCAGCGTCCGCCGAGCTTGTTTTCTCCTTCTTTATCATCTTGTTGATTTCCTATTTGTCTAGACTTGGTTGTATTAGGATGCTATTCTGTAGAGGCTCAGTCTCGTGACACCACGATATGTTTGGGACCGTATTTTGTATGTTTTGACGTTTCGGTTATTACCTGTTATGACTAACTACTGTTTAAGTTTAATTTATTTAATAATTGGCTGGTTAAGAGGTTCTATGGTCGGGCTTGCCTAGCATTGTGTTGGGCGCCATCACGACCAGGGTTTGGGTCGTGACAAGTTGGTATCAGAGCCTAGGTTAATAGGTCTCGCGAGTCATGAGCCGGTTGGTAGAGTCTCGTGGATCGGTGCGGGGACGCCTGTACTTATCCTCGGGAGGCTGCAAACCTTTTTAGGAAAAGTTTCAATTCTTGGAATTCTTGTCGTGCGATTACTTTTGACTTGAGCTGAACTTTGACATTCTATTCTCTCGCAGATGGCGAGAACTCGATCATCCGGACGTGGAGGACGACCACCGCTACCACCTACTAGAGGCCGTGGACGCGGTCGTGGTCGAGGCGGAGTTAGGGCAGCTGAGGCAGCGCCAGCTGACCCACAGCCCCCAGTTGCAGAGGTGCCAGCAGCACCAGATCAGGCACCAAGCGGTGCCCATTGTCATTCCGGGTCTACAGGAGACCCTGGCTCAGATACTAGCAGTTTGCACTGGCTTGGCACAGGCGGTTTCAGTTACTACCGCGGCAGCTGCATCAGGGACCGGGGGTAGTCATCAGACCCCCGCAGCACGCACTCTAGAGCCAGCAGTGCAGGGCTTGCAGACACCAGAGGCTTCTCCAGTTCAGCCTGTGGTTCCGGCTCAGCCAGCAGATCATGTTCAGGGGGACAGGGTCCCAGCTATGACGGACGATGAGCGGCGTCGTCTCGAGAGGTTCACTAGGTTATCTCTTCCAGTGTTCACTGGTACTCCGGGCGAGGACGCCCAAGGTTTTTTGGACATGTGCCGTCGGATACTTCATACGGTAGGGATCTTGGAGTCCAGTGGGGTATCTTTCACTACCTTTCAGTTTCAGGGGCCAGCCTTAGATTGGTGGGAGGCTTTTGAGCGCCGCAGGCCAGCAAGGGCAGCACTACTATGTTCTTGGAGAAATGGGTGCCTCGATCTCGGAGAGAGGAGATGCGTAGGCAGTTTGAGGGTCTCCGTCAGGGGGACATGTCAGTGTCAGAGTATGAGATCAGGTTTACAGAGTTGTCCGGATATGCACCGTGGTTGGTTCATTCCGACAGAGAGAGGATTGGGCGCTTCGTGGACGGCCTCATTTATCCCATTCGTATTCTGATGACTCGGGAGAGGGTTTTGAGTCGTACATTTGAGGATGTTGTGGATATTACTCGCGACATAGAGACAGATCGTCGCAGAGAGCGGGATGAGAGGGAGGCCAAGAGGCCTCGAGGTGCAGCTAGTTCCAGTGGCACTCAGACCAAAGGCCAGAGTCAGCAGAGCCGAGGTCGCTCTTTCAGGTCTTCGCAGTCGGGTCGCTCAGATCGTCGCAGATGGTCTCCTAGACAGGGTTATCAGGGTTCGCACCAGAGCCAGCCATCTCTCAGTGCCATGCCAGCTCAGAGTTCTTCACAAGCCCCATCCGCTCAGGGGTTCATCTCGGCCTAGTTCATCAGCTGGCCACTACAGCGCCACGGGTCCATATCAGTCTCAGTCCCCAGCACCGGGGAGTTGCTACGAGTGCGGAGAGTGTGGGCACCACCGTAGGGAGTGTCCCCGTCTTGTTTCCAGGTCTTATCAGCAGAGGGGGCAGCCCTCGTCATCTGGTCCTTCTACTTCAGCACCCACCCCACCAGCTAGGGGTGAGGGTCAGTCAGCTAAAGGTCGCCCTCGAGGGGAGGCCGATCAGGCGGACAGGCTAGATGCTATGCTTTTCAGGGCCGATCTGAGGCCGTTGCTTCTGATGCTGTCATTACAGGTATTATCTCAGTCTGCCACAGAGATGCCTCAGTATTGTTTGATCCCGGTTCTACTTATTCTTATGTGTCTACATATTTTGCTCCTCATTTGGGCACGACCGAGGGAGTCTTGAGCTGCCAGTGCATGTATCTACCCCGGTAGGGGATACTATTGTTGTGGACCACGTATACCGGTCCTGTTTGGTCACTATTGGAGGTCTGGAGACCCGAGTAGACCTGTTGCTTCTCAGCATGATTGATTTTGATGTTATATTGGGCATGGACTGGCTATCTCCATGTCATGCTATTATGGACTGTCATGCTAAGACAGTCACTTTGGCTATGCCGGGCATTCAGAGGATCGAGTGGCGAGGCACGACTGAGTATGTACCTAGCAGGGTAATATCTTTCCTCAAGGCCCAACGAATGGTTGGGAAGGGATGTCTCTATTATTTAGCATTTGTGCGGGAAGTCGAGGCCCAGACTCCCAGTATTGATTCTGTTCCCATTGTGCGAGACTTTCCTGATGTGTTTCCCTCAGACCTGCCGGGCATGCCGCCGGACAGGGATATTGATTTTGGTATCGATTTGGTGCCGGGCACTCAGCCTATTTCTATTCCTCCGTATCGTATGGCACCAGCTGAGTTGAAGGAATTGAAGGAGCAGCTCCAGGAACTCCTAGATAAGGGGTTCATTCGGCCGAGTGTGTCGCAGTGGGGTGCACCGGTCCTGTTTGTTAAGAAGAAGGACGGATCTATGAGGATGTGTATTGACTATAGGCAGCTAAACAAAGTAACGGTGAAGAATAAGTATCCTCTTCCTCGTATTGATGATTTATTTGATCAGCTCCAGGGAGCTAAGGTGTTCTCGAAGATTGATCTTCGTTCAGGCTACCATCAGCTGAAGATTAGAGAGTCTGACATTATGAAGACTGCATTCCGGACCAGATATGGTCACTATGAGTTCCTTGTGATGTCTTTTGGGCTGACCAACGCCCCAGCAGCATTTATGCATCTGATGAACAGTGTATTCAGGCCGTATCTTGATTCATTTGTGATCGTATTCATTGATGACATACTTGTCTACTCTCGTAGCCAGGAGGAGCATGCTCGGCACTTAAGTATTGTGTTGCAGAGGTTGAGAGAGGAGAAGCTGTATGCCAAGTTCTCCAAATGTGAGTTCTGGCTTGAGTCCGTGGCATTCTTAGGGCACGTGGTGTCCTGTGATGGTATTCGGGTAGATCCGAGGAAGGTCGAGGCAGTGCAGAGTTGGCCCAGACCGACCTCAGTTTCTGAGATCCGTAGCTTTATGGGATTGGCAGGGTATTATCGCCGATTCGTCCAGGGATTCTCTTCTATTGCCTCACCCTTGACTAGATTGACTCAGAAGGGTGTTCCTTTCTTATGGTCCGAGGAGTGCGAGGAGAGCTTTCAGAAGTTCAAGACAGCACTGACCACAGCACCAGTCTTGATTCTACCGACAGCTTCAGGTTCTTATACTGTATATTGTGATGCCTCAGGAGTGGGCATTGGTTGTGTGTTGATGCAGGAGGGTAGGGTCATTGCTTATGCTTCTCGTCAGTTGAAGCCCCACGAGAAGAACTACCCTGTTCATGATTTGGAGCTAGCAACCATAGTTCATGCCTTGAAGATTTGGAGGCATTACCTGTATGGTGTCTCATGTGAGGTGTTCACGGATCATCGCAGCCTTCAGCACTTATTCAGACAGAAGGACCTTAATTTGAGACAGCGGAGGTGGTTGGAGTTGCTTAAGGACTATGATATCACTATTTTGTATCATCGGGGGAAGGCCAATGTGGTGGTCGATGCCTTGAGTCGGAAGGCGGTTAGCATGGGCAGCTTAGCTTTCATCCCAGTTGGGGAGAGGCCATTTGCTTATGATGTTCAGGCCCTAGCCAATCGGCTAGTGAGATTAGATATTTCGGAGCCGAGTCGAGTGTTGGCTTGTATTGTTTCTCGATCTTCCTTATATGATCACATCAGGGAGCGACAGTATGATGACCCACATTTGCTTGTCCTTAAGGACAGAGTGCAGCATAATGATGCTAGAGATGTGACTATCGACAGTGATGGTGTTTTGAGGATGCAGGGCCGTATATGTGTGCCCAATGTTGATGGTTTGCGGGAGTTGATACTTGAGGAGGCACACGGTTCGCGGTACTCTATTCACCCAGGTGCCGCAAAGATTTACCAAGACTTGAGACAACACTACTGGTGGAGGAGAATGAAGATAGATATTGTTAGGCATGTAGCTAAGTGCCTCAATTGCCAGCAGGTCAAATATGAGCATCAGAGACCGGGCGGTGTTCTTCAGCGTATGGTTATTCCCGAGTGGAAATGGGAGAGGATCACCATGGATTTTGTTACTGGACTCCCTCGGACAGCGAGGAAGTTTGATTCTGTATGGGTGATTGTTGATCGGTTGACTAAGTCCGCACATTTCATCCCAGTTAGTACTACTTACTCATCGGAGCGGTTGGCAGTGATCTTTATTCGGGAGATTGTCAGGTTGCATGGGGTCCCAGTGTCTATTATATCTGACAGAGGCACTCAGTTCACTTCTCAATTTTGGAGAGCATTCCAGCGAGAGATGGGTACGAGGGTTGAGTTGAGTACAGCATTTCACCCCCAGACAGACGGGCAGTCTGAGCGTACTATTCAGATCCTGGAGGATATGTTGCGGGCATGTGTGATTGATTTTGGTGGTTCGTGGGATGAATTCTTACCACTTGCTGAGTTTGCCTACAACAACGGCTACCAGTCGAGTATTCAGATGGCCCCGTACGAGGCATTGTATGGCAGACGGTGTAGATCTCCCGTCGGATGGTTCGAGCCCGGTGAGGATAGATTGATAGGGACTGAGTTAGTCCAAGATGCTCTGGATAGAGCAAAGTTGATACAGGAGAGGCTTCGTACAGCACAGTCTCGTCAGAAGAATTATGCGGACCGTAGAGTTCGAGAGTTGTCTTTCATGGTTGGAGATAGAGTATTGTTGAAGGTTTCACCCATGAAGGGTGTCATGAGGTTCGGGAGGAAAGGGAAGTTGAGTCCCAGGTATATTGGCCCCTTTGAGATACTCAGGAGAGTTGGAGAGGTGGCATATAAGTTAGCCTTGCCACCCAGTTTATCCAGCGTTCATTCGGTATTCCATGTGTCTATGCTCCGGAAGTACATTGGAGATCCGTCTCATGTATTAGATTTCAGCACCATTCAGCTTGATGGTGATCTATCCTATGATGTGGAGCCTATTGCTATTTTGGGTCGTCGGGTGAGAAAATTGAGGTCCAAGGAGATTGCATCGGTTAAGGTTCAGTGGAGAGGTCGACCCGTGGAGGAGGCTACTTGGGAGGTCGAGCAGGAGATGCGGAGCAGATACCCTCAGCTATTTGAGACTTCAGGTATGTTTCTTGACCCGCTCGAGGACGAGCGTTTGCTTAAGAGGGGGAGAATGTGACGACCCGGCCCGTCGTCATGGGAATTACCACCCCGTTATGTTGTAATTACATAATTCATGCTTTTATATAAGTGTTAGAGTCTATCGGGGGAGTTAGGAGTGAAATTAAATTGGAAATGAGGCATATAGCCTTTTTGGAGGAAGCTTGAATAAGGAAAGTCAACCCGGAGTTGACTATTTGGTTAGAGGGCTCGGAATCGGATTCTGATGATTCGGTTAGTTCCGGAAGGTGATTTATAACTTAGGGGAGCGATCGGAATTGAATTTGGAGGCCCGGTGTAGAAATAGGCTTGAATTGGCTAAGGTTGAATTTTGGCGAAATCCGAACGGTAGGTGAGATTTTGATCCGGGAGTCGGAATGGAATTCCGACGGTTGCAGTAGCTCCGTTAGGTGATTTTGGATGTGGCTGCAAAATTTCAGGTCATTCGGACGTCGTTTGGTCGGGTTTTTCATCAAATGTGTAATTCGGAAAGTTTTAAGAAATTTAGGCTTGAATCCGTGTGTAATTGGTGATTTTGATGTTTAGGATGGTGTTTTTATGATTGGAACAAGTTCGTATCATGTTTTTGAGTATGTTGGTGGTTTTCGTTGGGATCCCGGGGGTCTCGGGATGAATTCGGGGGTCCAAACGGACCATTTTTGGCCTTATACAGCAGCTGAATTGCTGCTGTGTCTGCAGAAGGAAATCCTTCATCGCGTTCGCGATGAAGGGCACGCGTCCGCGAAGGTCAGCAAGGGTATGCATCGCGTTCGCGATGGTCTGGACGCGAACGCGTAGGGTCAGGATCGGAGGCTTCGCGTTCGCGTGGAGCCTGGAACGCGTTCGCGTAGGTGAGGAAGGTTGGTCATCGCGTTCGCGTGAGTGGAGACGCGAACGCGTAGAAGAAAAATCCGGTGGTTGGAAATCTGTGCTTCGCGAACGCGTGACTGGGTGTCGCGTACGCGATGGGAGGGCGGAGCAGAGCATCGCGTTCGCGTGAGGCATGTCGCGAACGCGTAGAGCAATCGACCCAGGCAGGTGAATTAAAACCAGAAACATTTCACATACGGGTTCATTTGCAAAACCCTCCATTGTTGAGCTCTAGAGTGAGAAAGTGACGGGAAATAGCTGGGAGATCATCGGGATATTATCGGAGGTAAGTTTTGTGGTTTAATTACACACTTTTATCATGGAATCATGAATTATTTCTATGGAAATGGAGGATTTAATGTGGGTTTAAGCCCTGGGCCTAAAATTTTAGAAAAATATCGATTTGAGTGGGCAAATGGAGTCCGAATTTGGTAAATTTGATATGCCTAGACTCGTATTGAGATGAGGGTTCCGAATATATAACTTTTATAATTTTTCGAGAAGCGCACCAAAAGTCGGGTTTTGACAACTTGTGGGTTTTGATATAAATTGGGTTATTTCGAATGAATTTCGTGAAATTAGCGTATATTGATGCATTCTCTATGATTTCGAGCAGATTTGGCACCCGAGGAGATTGATTTGCAAGGCAAGCGCAAGGCGGATTGAAGCTTCTACCGGTTCGAGGTGAGTGGTAGTAGTAAATAATGTACTGAGGGTTTGAAACCCCGTACTAGCACTTTACAGTGCTATATTGAGATGAGACACGCGTTCTATGACGGGCGTGGTGACATTGTGATAGGGGGTTTGGACTTAGTCCTTCCCGGCTACTAGAATACTGTGTTGTACAACTGTTAATGAGGTTATAACTGTACCATTGGGCTAATAGCCATGTTTGGGGCCTTGTGCCGATCTGTAGAGCATTAGGGAACCTATAGAGCTAGGTGACCTTTATATCGTGTTGGAAATATACACTCAGCCATAGCTCTAGCTGTATAGCATAATATGAGCCCGTACTAGATGTGTACATTGAGAGAGATTATCTGGGGTGGAATTCCCTGTTCTAGCTGAATGGGCCTGAAGGGCCAAGTTTATACCGATTGAGATGAGACAGGGTCAAGGACCCATTGTGATATATTATATTGGGCCTGAGAGGCCAAGTGCATATTGACTGGGATAGGGTCGAGGACCCGTTATGAGGTATTATGTATATAGATACCTATATTGGATCGGACTGCACGCCGCAGTAATGTACATGCAATATACATGTAATATACATGTGGGACGGACTGCACGCCGCAGTATTATTGCGCTTGGGCTGTAGGAGCCCCTTCGGAGTCTGAGTTTGCACACATTCCAGTGAGCGCTGGTATATTATGGGATCGGGCTGCACGCCGCAGCAGTATAATTATATATGTATATATATATATATTGGATCGGACTGCACGCCGCAGTGATATATGGTGGACCTGGCTGCACGCTATAGCACCATAGCGCTTGGGCCTAGGGAGCCCTCCGAAGTCTGTATACACCCCCAGTGAGCGCCGTCGACGTTAAATGGAGCGGGCTGCGCGCCGCAGCAGTATATGTATGGGAGCGGGCTGCACGCCGCAGCATTATACTTAATCATACCCTACTAGTTACTTAAATACTTATACATTATAGACATAAGTATGTGTCTTTATATGTTGAGATGGCCGTACACCGTAGGGGTACGAGCGAGGATTAGTTCAGTGTGGAAATCTTGTAGAGATAAATGTAGATTGGAGGTTAAAGTACTACTATAGTGATGACGTACTTGTGAAGGTTGCCTTAGAGCTGCTAAGTGATAGCACAGGAGTTCTTACTTTCAGTTATTATTTATTATTGTTACTCACTGAGTTGAAATATACTCACCCCACCCCCCTGCACTTTTTGGTGCAGATCCACAGGTGCCCGAGAGCAGTTGAGACATTGTAGCTGCTGATCCTTGTCTACTTTTGCGGAGATTACGAGGTAGCTGCCAGCGTCCGCAGAGCTTGTTTTCTCCTTCTTTATCATCTTGTTGATTTCCTATTTGTCTAGACTTGGTTGTATTAGGATGCTATTCTGTAGAGGCTCAGTCTCGTGACACCACGATATGTTGGGACCGTATTTTGTATGTTTTGACGTTTCGGTTATCACCTGTTATGACTAACTACTGTTTAAGTTTAATTTATTTAATAATTGGCTGGTTAAAGAGATTCTATGGTCGGGCTTGCCTAGCATTGTGTTGGGCGCCATCACGACCAGGGTTTGGGTCGTGACACTTGCCTGCTGGTTGTAATTAATAGAAGAAATTTAGTTTTTAATTATTACTCTAAGGCTTGCCTAAGTGCTCAGACGGATACTATAGACGTGCTATCTACTGAATTTTGAAGATGATACGACAATAAAATGCAAAAACGAATTGTTTGAAATCATAAAAGAGGCATGCTTGTTAACATTGTGAAGTGAGGGACTTAGATTATCAAAAGAGATGCAGAATTAAACAAATTGATTACAGGTTCTGTAGGTGATAGTATACATTATTACTGATTTTACGTCTAACATTGAGTGAGGCAAATCAGATTCAACTAATATAGGCATGCTTTCTATGCATTACTGATTTTAAACCTTATAGACGTAGTTTCTGGGTGCAGAAATTTGTTTCCAAACCTATAAGCATGGTATCTAATACAGAAATCATTTTAAACCTATAGGCATGGTGTTTAAAATGCAAAACTTATTTTAAAACTTATGGATATATCTAAATGTGAAACTTTGTTTAAAACCTTATGGGCATTCTATTTATATGTAACTGAATATGTAGAATGAGAACATCCTATAGGCATGATTTCTATATGTATTTGAATATGCAAAATTGTAATAGGCCTATAAACATGATTTCTATATGTACTTGCATATGCAGAATTGTAATAGACCTATATACAAGATTTCTATATGTACTTGCATACGCATAATTGTAATAGACCTATAGGCATGATTTCTACCCTTTGCATGCATGGTTACCCACCCGTTTTTTCACTAGCGAGCCCCAAGTTTTTATTACAACAAATTACAAATCAGAATGAGTAAAATTACATCAAAAAAAGTAAAAAGTACAACCAAATGAGAGCCTGATTTATACTTCCTATATGAATTATGAGATAGACTAACTCAAAGACTACTGATCCAAAGCCTTTCTCCAATTTGGGTGTGTCAAAGTTCCGTAAGAGCCTTAATGTGATTCTGGGCAGTGCTCACACCCAAATTGTATCACTAGAATAGGGGCAAGTGCAGTGCAGAAGGGCCAGTCCTCAAGTGTCTAAGTTAAGAGGGAGCTCAATGGGTCCCAAGGCAAGGCTCACAAGAGGGGGGCAGAACTTAAAGTCTAAAAGAGAGCTCAAGTGAAGAGACAAAATTTTAAGGAACTCAGAAAGTAAAGAAGAGGGACGAAGTGCTGGGAAACGGCCATAAACAAGTCATACAAAGGGTTTAGAGACTGTGGAAGTTGCCCAAGAGCTTGTGTACTTAGGCATTAGCTAATTCTGGGCATCCACATCAATAGAGAGTGTTGTTATGCTTACAGAATCAACAAGAATACATAACGTATGTGGTGACATAGAGCTTATGTGTCATGACCCAAACCCTGGTCGTGATTGCGCCCAACACAATGCTAGGCAAGCCCGGCCATGTTATCCATTAAACCAGCCAATTATTAATTTCAGGTGATCAAGTTAAACTTAAATACCACGTGTTCATACCAAAATGATAAACGTCATAGTAGAAGGATACAAAATACGGTCCAAACCAAATCGTGGTGTCACAAGTCTGAGCCTCTATAGAATAAAAATCCTATACAAACAAGTCTAGGCAAAATGAAAGCAACAAAATGATAAGGAAGGATAAAACAGGTTCTGCGGACGTCGGCAGCTATCTCGTAGTCTCCGCAGAATAGATATGAATAAAGCAGTTGCGATAGCTCAACTGCCCTCCTGAACCTGTATATCTGCACAAAAAGTGCAGGGGAGTGGGGTGAGTATATTTCAACTCGGTGAGTAACAATAATAAATAATAACTGAAAATAAGAACTCATGTACTATCACTAAACAATTCTAAGGCAACCCCCACAGGTTAGTCATCACTATAATGAGTACCTCCCATCTCCAGTCCATATCTATCTCAACAAGGTCCCATACTGACCAAATCCTCACTCGTACCACTACGGTGTACAGCCAACTCAATGTATGTAAATATATACATATGTCTATAATGTATAAGTATTTAAGTACACATACGGATATGTATAAGTATAATGTTGCGGCGTGCAGCCCGCTCCAATACATATAACGCTGCGGTGCACAGCCCGCTCTATTTAACGTCGACGGCGCTCACTGGGGGTGTATACAGACTTCGGAGGGGATCCCTAGGCCCAAGCGCTATGATGTTGCGGCGTGCAGCCCGATCCACACATATATTACTACGGCGTGCAGTCCGATCCAATATATATATACATATATAACTATACTGTTGCGGCGTGCAGCCCGATCCCATAATATACTCCAGCGCTCACTGAGAATGTGTGCAGACTCAGACTCCGAAGGGGCTCCTACAGCCCAAGCGCAATAATACTACGACGTGCAGTCCGGTCCACACGTATATATTACTGCGGCGTGCATTCCGATCTATATATATATATATGTATATATATATGTATATATATATATATATATATATATATATATATATATATATATATACCTCGTGAGTGGGTCCTCGACCCTATCCCGATCAATATAGACCTGGCCTCTCAGGCCCAGTATACTAAATCAGGGAAGTTCCACCCCAAGTAGTCTATCTCTATCAGTACACATCTAGTGCTGGCCCAAGGTATGCTATACAGCTAATTTCACGGCTGAGTGTAAGTTTCCAACGTGATATAAGGGTCACCTAGCTCTACAGGTCCCCTAAATGCTCTACAGATCGGCACAAGGCCCCAAACATGGATACTAGCCCAATTATACAATTATAATCTCATTCACAATCATAATACACAATACACTATCAGTCGTGAAGGACCACGTCCAATTCCCCAATTACAATGTCACCACGCTTGTCACATGACGCGTGTGAGCACATGATTTTTGCACTAGGTAAATAAAATTCCAAAATTAAAATAAAATAATATTTTTGAGTGTAATTGCATGTCTTGTTTGAAATTAAATACATTTTATGTGTTTAAGTAATTGGAAATTAGAAAATCAAAAATAAAGGAGAAAGTAAATGTATTTTTTGATTTAGTAGTTAAAAAAAGAAAATTAACAAAAAATAGTAATTAGCGGAATATAGTAAAAAATAGCAAAAAATATCAGAAAAATTGGAAAAAAATAGGAAATTAATAGAGTTTGAGTAATTAGAAAAGAGTATAAAAATAGGGAATAAAATACAAAAAGAAAATACATAAAAAATTAATTAACATCAGAAAAATACAAAAATACATATGGGTATAATTACTTTGGGCCAAAAGAATTTGAATTGAATGGCCCAAGTACATTGGCCCAAAGGTCCGGTCCAATTCACCAAGGGACATTGATCCCAGCCGTTCATCGGGTCAAATCTAACGGCTGAGAATCAATCCGGAATTATTTAATCAATTGAAATGTGAGATCAAATCTGAGTCGTTCGTATGAAATGATCTAATGGTTGAAAGCTTAAGTTTCATCTGCATTGAGACGATGTCATTTTAGTAACGCCAATAACGACCGTTGATCTTCATCAAATCAACGGTCCAGATCACCTTATCTCCCCCAACTATATAAGGCATTGGTCTGTGAAGACCGGCCATTTTTCAAAGACTCCAAACCCTAGCCGCCTAGGGTTCTTCTTCACCTTCATCTCCTTCCTCACCTCCCCTCTGAAACCCTCACCGGCCATGGAGGCCACCACCCTCCACGGTGGTCTCCGGCCAACCCCTCTACCTCCCCTCTTCTCTTCTTTGTCTTCTTCACTTCAAACACCCCTCAAAACCCTAAAAACCTAAAAAGAAAACCCTTCTGTTCTTGATCTGCCGGTCACCGGATCTACCTCCGGTGACCATAAACTATGAGATCCTTCTCCAAACCAACACCAAAAGAACCACCATGACCTCATCTAACCCCCCACAGCCTTAGTTTCCTCCGAATATCCCCCGATCACGTCAATATCCAAAAAGAAGTCGCCGGAACCCTAACTCCGGCGACTCGAACCCAAACCCTTATCAAGATCTAGCCTTTACCCCTCTCCAAACACCCCACTCCAAACAAAAATCCAAAATACTTCATCTTGAAGTCTAAAGAAGAAAACCAGAAAAGAAAAATGAAGAAAAAAGAAGTAAAGAAAAAGAAACAAAGAAAAGGTCTGAAAGAGACTGAAAAAAAGAAAGAGAGTGAGAAGGGTGAAAGGGGAAGCTCAGGGGACAGGCCGTGCAAAACTAAGTACCCTCACCCTCTTCTGTGATTTATTTGCTTCCCCTGTCTGTTCATGTTCATGTTTTCTCTTGTTTCATGGTTTTTGTCCTGATGTTTCTGTCTATTTCTCTATTTTAAGATCTTGATATCCTGTGCTTCATCTGCTAGTATTAGGGTTTTAAACTTGCTCATTTTTTCATATCTTTTTTAGGGTTTTAAACTTGCTCATTTTTTCATATCTTTTTTCTGTTTTGTTTGTTTAGATTATGTTTAGCTTATTTGGTTTTAAAAGATCTATCTTTCACCCTTTCTTCTTCATCTTCTTGGTTTGTGATTTCTGATCTGTTAGTTTTCAACAGCATGACTGTTCCCCTCTTTATGATTCTTTACATGTTTGGCTGTCTAGTCATTATTATTCATCTCTTATACTATGTTTATCTCGTTTGTTTGGATTTTGTTTTGATTCTCTGTTTTGAAGATTTGACCTTGATATCTTTCTTCTTTTTCGTCCTCTATTAGTATTAGGCCTTTTCATTTTGTTGGTCTTCGATATCTTCTTTGCATGTTTAACTTTAGTTCTAATTAAGTTTTTGGACTCTCATTCTGTATTAGTTTATCTTTGTTAACTCTCAATAGTTTTGAATGATTCTTCTCTTCTGGTTCTTTTCATGCTTAGTTTTAGTGCTAGGATTAGCTATTGGTCTCCTATATTAAGGTTGTTTTACTTTATCTTTGTCTATTCCCCTAAAATCTCCTGATTAAAACCAGGATTTTTCTCTAATGATTGGTTTATACCACCTCTTCTGTTCCTTTATCTGCTGAAATGAGCATGTTAATCTGATTTTGCTTCTTTTTCTGTTACTTGGCATGATAGACTTTAGGATTTTTCTTCATTGTTTCCCCATGACGCTTCTATTCTTGATTTTTATCTTATATATATCAAAGCTAGGGTTAGTACTTGAAAATAGATCCCGGCTACCATGTTTATGTTATTCTGTGGTCCTTGTGTCTAAAAATGAGCCATGTTTCATCTCTTACTGACTGTTTGTGAGAGTTTAGCTTCTATGTGTCTCTATGCCCATGAACCTTAAGGGTTTTGGGTTTTTTCAATTATCATCTGACCTGAATTGGTTGTAATTAAGTCTAATTAATATTGATTGATACTTTGCCACATGAAATTGGGTTATGTGAATTCATTGATTTAGATTCAACACTATCAAATTTCCCCTTCTGAGTTTTAATTGATTGATACACAATGTTTGGTCTCATATGTCTATGTGTGCAATTTCATGTTGAAAATGGCTGAGTTTGCAATAGTTCTTGTTAGTGTGAGCATCTGATTAATACTCATTAACCTTAGGGGAATTGGTTATAGCTATTAGTACTAAGTTTCATAAAATGGCTAGTTTTGAAATAGGTTAAAATTGAAAATCAAATAACAATAGGCTATAAGATGAATAAGTGAACAAAGAGTGGTCAATTTTGCAAATTGACCAACTCTACAAGGTCCAGCACACTGGCCCACCTTAAAAGGGCTAGTTGTGTAACTAGTGGTGCAAGTCTGCAAGTATAGACTCACCAAGGCTCATTTGTGCCCTGAATCATAGGTGGCTAGGTCTGCAAAGGCCTTAGCTCAGCCTGTGTTCAATTAAATAGGTTAGTTATGTAAATGATTGGTTAAGCCTGCAAGTTCAGACTTACCAAGGCTCATTTGAGCCCTGAATCACAGGTGGCTAAGTCTGCAAAGGCTTTGGCCCAGCCTGTGTTCAGCAAATGCGTTTCAATTACCCAAGCCAAGTCTCAACTTGAGACTGGCTAAATCTTAAATAGGTCAAGTACAATAATAAAGCAGGCTAATCCTGCAATTAGTTTAAAAATGAAACAAAAGGTCTTAATTAACTGAAAATGAAACAAAAAAGGTTAAAATTAAAATAGTTCCTTAAAGTAGAACTGGCCAGTCCTTAAATACCAATGCAATGACTGGCCATTAGTTAAATAAACCCAAAAATGCTGAAAACCTGACCTAGGTAGGTCGGGTAAATCACCAATGTCACTAAGGGTATAAAAGGAAACCAAATTGGTAAAATAGTGAATTACATATAACACATAGGGATATGGGAGTCATTTGTACCCCTGATTTCTGTAATTTTGCAGAGATTAAAGGGTATAATGGTCTCCTTAGAAAGGGAAATTAGTAAAAATCTTTAACCATTAGGGATACTTTGGTAAAAGCCTTAAAAGGGAATCAAATAGAACCTTCCAGCACATGCTGGAAGGGATTTGATAACTGAAAATGGGGTCTAAGTGTAAATTTAGCAATTTTAAAGGGGGAGAAGTGGGATTTAATTCCATTCTTTCTCCCCAAGAAATCTGCCATTCCTACACCTATATATACCCCCAAAAAGAGTGAAATAAGGGCTGGATTTTCGAGAGAAAAATTCAGAGTAAAAATACAGTAAATAGCAAGTAGTTTTTCCTGCATTTGAAGTAGCAATCACTGGTGGAGCTTGTTTGTGTGTGGATTTTCTGATCGAGCTTTTCTTTTGGGATTTCACATTCGTTGTTGCTGTGGTTTTCTACTCGTTGATATTCCATCTCACATTGTTGCATTGCCTTTGTTCGAGTCTGTTGCTGTGCTTATTTCTTAATCCCTTAGAACTCATTGGCTCTTTCTACTTGCTGATTCAGGTACACTTCTATTCGAATGAAGCTGTAATGATGATTTGGTTGAATAAAAGTGAAGTTCCGGTTTAATTCTTATGTTATTATGTATTTTGTAGTTTAATATTGTCATTAGCTGTTTAGTATTAGTGAAGATCTAGAGTTTTAATTGTAGTATAGTATGTAATAGTAGAAGAACAAAGGCAAAAACAGTGTAATAGATAGTCTAATAGTGGTAGAGTAGTGTAGATAGTACATCACCTAGTTTAAATAGGTAAAACTTTAAAATATAAGTTAGCTAATCATAGTTTCAAATCGTTAATTGTTCATTCACAGTAGCATCGTAAGTCTTTATCACATAGTTAATCATATATTGTAGATCTGCATTTAAACGTAGATAAGCTTCAAAAATAGAAAAACGTTAGATCAAACCGTGATTCATTCATAATTGGGTTAATAACTTTGTAATGAGCTAAGTCGTAGTAAAATCAGTAGTATAGTTATGCTTAAGTCTTTGAGCCACTTGAATGTAGGTACTCGAGTTGTACAATTGAGTGATTAGACTGTGTAAATCATGCTTATGTAGTTAGTTTGTTTTTTTTAGAAAATTAAAGTTCAGATTTGAGTAAGCTTAAAGGGGGAAACAACTAGATAACTAACAACTCAATTAGAACCAGATGTGTGATGTCAAAAGGCTTAACTCATAATGAAACTAGTGGTATAATTGCGCATCTGTGAATAACTTGTCTTAGTTTTAGATAATCTAGATACCACAAGTAATTAGTTGAATCGTTCAAATTGGATCAAGCCTCATATATAATCAAACCATTTCTTAAATTTTTCAACTAGTAAATAACTCAGATGTTAGTGTAAATTCATGAGTAGAGATCGAAGTTAGAAACAGTCTGTTAATTCAAGTCTCGTGTACAGTAGATAGTTGTGATCCATAGTTAACATTAATAGTTTGTATTGTGATTGTCCTTTTTGATGAATAAAAAAATGCAGTTGAATTCATTCTTGGTGATTTATGATTGTTCTGTTATAAGTTTACCATTTCTGTTCTTATCACTATTGTTCCCATTTGGTTTGGGCCTAATACGTAACATAGGCCAGAACTGTAGTACGAAGTTGATTGGGCAGTCAAACAGAAGCCTGAAGACAGCCAGGGTTTTTAAGACTCGGGCAGATCCAGTACCTATTTAAGTGAGGGTGCAAAGGCCCAGGCCCAATAAAGGCAATGACAATGGCATAGGCCCAATTCTGAAATGAGAAATATGACTAAGGGAAAACAAATATAGATAACATAGCATGTATACATTAAGATTGAACCTTTTACAATTAAAGTGGGACGAGCCTCACATGACACCCAATAGTGGGGCCCCCTTGGTAATGAAATAATTTATAAATAGAATCGGGGGAGGCTACTAGCAAATTTCATAGCTTCTCCCAAAGAGAATTAAAAGCCGATAGACTCTATTAGGCACGGTTTAATATACCTTCCTTATAAACGAGTGTGCACTTGGTGCGACTCAAATCCAAAATCCCGGCAAAGCCTAAATGTACTAAAGGTCACAGGCGTACTGGTTGCGGTGTGACTCGAGGTGCATTTTTGCAATGTTGTAATTCTGTAAAAATATTAAAAGTAAAAGCACATACGTATTGTTAAAATCTATAACAAGTCAAACAAGATTCGAGAACGATGATTGAGCGAACTTGCTAAAACCACGAAATCCGGGAATGCCTAACACCTTCTCCCAGGTTAACAGAGTTCCTTATCCAGGTCTTTGTTTTGCGGACTGTAATAACAGAGTCAACTTCCTCGGATTCGGGGTTAACCGGTGACTTAGGACACCATTATCTTCCCAAGTGGCGACTTTGATAATTTAATAAAAATCCCAAACCGATTGTCCTTTATGTGGAAAAACTCCTTCCCCTTTGTTGTTATATCCGTCTCGGGTATTCGAACATTGAGGTATACCCTACGTATCTTTCCAAATGAATCGGTACAAAAGCCTCTTTTCAGGTGTACATTTGTGGGGTAGTAAAAAGGGAGGTGTGACAGCTCTGGCGACTCTGCTGGGGATCCCAACCCTGAACTTCGGTTTCAGGGTTTAAGAACTCGAGCTCCTTAGAATCGCCGTTTTCGATATTATTTGACTTTGTTATATGATTTGAACAACATGCTATGTGCTTTACCGCTTTGATATTACGTGGATTGTATATAAATTATGCCGAAAACCTTTCTCTTCTTCACCCCCGGGGATGTGCTTACTGGTTGAGACTCCCCTTTCTGTTAAGTTACACCTGAATTAAGAAACAGAGGCCGGATAAGTTACAAAGCCGATTGACTCCGTGAGTCTCCGGTACGTAGCCCCCTCCTCGATTCGGGTTGTCCGCTCGGGTACACGGTATAGCACCCTATGAAACTTTAGGATGTTGAACATAGGTCTAGGACGATTATTTGCATCATATCTGACTTAGGGGACTCAACACAGGGGTTGGGTCCATCTAGGACAGGTGACCCGATAATTAAAAGATCGAGCATATTATGTGTTGCATTTTATTGTCCTTGATCGTTATGCGCAAAATTCCCGAGGATAGAAAAGTGTTCAATAAAAAGAGAAAAATGAGAATTAGTGAAAAAAAAAGAGTAGCCGGAAAACCTAAAAATTTGAAAAAAAATGAAAAATGGCTTTATTGTTGAAATAATTGGTCAACTAATCTGACCGAACTACGCAGGTTTGATTCTCGCCATTAGGCGGGATACGTAGGCAATCCTTGAACGGGTCCACCCACACCTTTTTAGAAAAAGACCAAAAATATTTTCGTTTCAAATAATCGGAGTGATCGCTATTTTTGGAGATGGCCGAATGTTCCGAAAGGATGCCGGAAGGCTGTTTTGGCAAAAATGGCCGCTTCGAGAGTCATGTCTCTTTCAAAAATGAAAATTTGCATTGAAAAACATTTTTTCTCTTTCCTAAATAAAACCGCCTTAATAAATGTGCAGAATGAGCACAATACAGAATGAACCTTTCGCCTTAATGAATAAAATCCCTTTGGAGCTGAGACTATGGTGGAACGATATGGGAATAGAAGGTCAAAATTGGATCAAAGGCTACTTAAAGGATCTCGCGGGATTATTGGACATAATTCCCCGAGGTGACATAATCAGAGCATTGGGGACCTCAGTTCACAAGTAATAGAGATTAGTCCGGATGGGTAATTCCCGGAAGCAAAGGTCCGTCAGATTTGGAATGAATGTCAGAACTTGAAGGTAGATACTTGTGTGTTGAACAGAGCTGGATGTGAAGTGTCGTCTGGGTATTCCGCATGGTATCGATGGGGTATTGAGCACGACAGGCCTTCGAAAAGACCTCACTTGCAAGATCTGGTGGAGCAATCCAAAGAAAACAGGAATTGGGCGGCCGAAGAAAGTGAATATAAGGCCAAGATCAACTTGCTGGAAAAACAGTTGAGAGATCTCCCAGTTTGAGAGCAGTTTGCAGGCAGCATCTGATGAAGGAGAGAAGAAGCAGCTGAAAAAGAAAATGAAATTCTGAAGGCTCGGGTTGCTAAAATGAAAATTGCATCCTAGATCCCTGTTCGCTTAGCCCGAGACGATAAATTAATTGAAAATCTTCTGCGCAAAGTGAATGACTACAACTTCGATTTAGACAGAGTAGAAAAGGAGTTAGTCAGGGCTCGGAAGCAACTGGCTAAAGATGCCGAGGAAATAGCCAAGTTGGTTCAGCAGCTACAAGATAAGCATGAGTTTGAGGTAGCTCGACTGAGAAAGAAGATTGTTACAGCCACTGTCAAAAGTAACAAGGTCATCAAAGATCTCGAAGAAGAAAGAGAACATTGTTACACGAATATGGCTCGGCTAGAGTTTGAGCTACAACAAATATAAAAGGAGAACCAACGCACTTTAGATGCTCGCACCGAACAGATCAACTGATTGCTTCAAGAGAAAGGGGTCATTCGAGAGAAAATTGTTCATATTGCACAGTACATCACTCGGAAGAGCCAGCTATGTGAAGAAATGTCCCGAACAGCATTTGTGTCAGCAGTGAAGTTCTTTGTGCAGCAAGTCATGTCCGACCTGGATAGGCTCCAAAAGGGATTAGTATATAGGCCCGCAGCAAGACCGAACGATGTCTTGCGGGCACTAGGAGCGTTAATGTACTCATAGGGCATGCATTATGTATTCATGTTTCTTTGCATTAGTAATACAACCCCATCTTGTAAACCGATGTTTTGAACTATCAATAAAAATCAAGAGTTGTTGTCAATCCTTTTGCTTTATGTCAATTCTTTATTCACGATAGGCAAATAAATAGGAACGCGAATCAATAAAGAAAAGAGAGAAAGAAAAAAAAAGAGAAAAAAAAAGAAAAAAAAGAGAAAAAAAAAGAAAAAAAAAAGAGAAAAAGAAGAAAAAGAGAAAAGAAAAAAAAAAGAATGATGAGATTGGTTCAAAACAAAACGAAGGCCGGGATGATGCATGACGATCGAATGAAAAATGTGATTATTCCAAATCGTTGCATCTTATCTCTTTATGTGCTAACCATTAACGGGTGTTGCTGTTTATAAGATTCTGATCCTAGCTGGCAACTGGCATCCTGGCTAGCCATCCCTACAACACAAGATCTAAGACAATGACAAAGGCCGTATCTCAAGAAATTGAAACAACATTCATGGATCCCGTCCAGGAGGAGGAAGTCGTGGACGTGACGGGAATGAAAGAAGAAATTTACAAGCTTAAACAGCAGATGGCTGAGATGTACCACGCTTGGTCGAGGGGTCAACCCTTACCTACTTATCCCGCTAACCCCGCATACATCCCTCCAACCAATCCCAACCCTGAGCCACCCACTATGAACTCGTCCTCTACATATCCAGACTATCACCACTACTATGCCTCCACCCCTCAAGCACCACCACCACTGTCGAAACAAGTGCCACCCCAGTCACCCCAGGTTGCCCCGGTATATGTAGCACCTCCACCTGCCGCCTTGCATAAGTTACCCAGTGAGCCATTGTTCCATGTACAAGACACCCACTACTACCCACCTGAACCAACCTTTCAGCAGCAAGAATCTCACGCTCCGTTGATGGAGGCGATCGAAGAAAAACATGTCAGGAACTTAGAACAGGAGGAGATGGCCAGAAAGATGAGGAGTTTGGAGCAGTCCTTTCGTAACATACAAGGGCTAGGGGGACAAGTAAGTGTGGCGTAGAAAGACCTATGTCTGTTTCCGGAAGTGCAGCTTCCTGTAGGGTTCAAGTTGCCAAAGTTTGACATGTACAGTGGACACGGAGATCCGGTGGCCCATCTTATAGGATACTGCAGTAATATGCGGGGCGCAGGGGGAAGAGATGAGCTTCTGATGGCATACTTTAGCCAAAGTTTAAGCGGTTCTGCATTGGAATGGTACATGTGCCAAGACCACACCAGGTGGTTTATTTGGGATGATCTTGCACAAGCGTTTGCTAACCATTTTCAATACAATTTGGAAATCATACCGGATAGGTTGTCACTCACTAAGATGGAAAAGAAACCTGGTGAAAGCTTTCGAGAGTACGGTTTTAGGTGGAGAGAACGGGCGGCGAGGGTGGATCCGCCGATGAAAGAAAGTGAAATGGTAGACTGTTTCTTGCAGGCTTTGGAGCCTACCTACTATGGACATCTAGTGTCAGCCATTGGAAAGAATTTTAATGAAGTCGTAAAAATGGGAAGTTTCGTGGAAGAAGGATTGAAAACTAACAAGATTATGAGTTTTTCAGCAATCAAGGCCACAAATCAGGCCATCCAGACAAGGAGTGGAGGAACCATTGGGAAGAAAAAGAAAGAAGAGGTATCGGTTGTGGAGAGCAAACCCTGGAATCGTAGCCAATACCATCACCCACCACGACCATATCAGCCGTACCCACCAACACCATACAACCCACCAACATCATACAACCCACCTCCACCATACTACCCACCTACTACCCCACACTACCATAATCCACAACCCCAAACTTATCCACCACCACCCCAGGTATGGCGAGCCCAGGCCCCGCAGAATGTTTATCATACACAAAATACCTACCCCTCTTCTAGAACTTACAGAAACCCGAACAAACCCAACTTCAGGCCCGACCCGGAGATGAGGAACATAAACCAGCCAAAGAAAACATTCACCCCGTTGGGGGAATCCTATACTGGCCTCTATCACCGATTGAAAGAATTGGGGATGTTGAGCCTAATCGAGTCAAAGCTTCCGAACCCACCTCCAAAGAATATCGATCAGTCAGTCAGGTGCGAGTATTGCTCTGGGGCACCGGGACACGACACTGGGAAATGTTGGCATTTGAAGAACGCTATTCAAGAGCTCATTGATAGCCGGAGGATTGAGGTACAGGCTCCAGAGGCTCCGAACATTACTCAGAATCCACTGTCGGCTCATCATGAAGCACATATGATAGAGTTGGCACAAGAGGAGAATAGCCGGAAGCCATCCCAGTCGGTCATGATGATAAAGGCCAGCAGCAAAGCAGAAAAGGATGTTGAGAAAAAGGAAGCAGTAGTTGAAGTACCAGTGAAAAAGCAACCAGCGGTGGAGACTTTAAAAGTTGTAGTGCCAGGTGTGAAACCAGTGTTGACGGTAAAGGGTGCAAGCATGGAACCGGTAATTATAAGGCCAGTGGTACAGATGCCGGTGGTGGATACCAAAGCTATACCTTGGAACTACAACAAGGTGGCAGTAGTGTACAAAGGCAAAGAAGTGATTGGAGAGATCAACGAGACACACGGGCTAACTCATTCTGGGCGGTGTTTTGCCCCGGAAGAGTTAAGAAAAATGAAGGTAGTGAAAGAGAGTCATATGAAGAAGCCTGTGTCCGAAGAAGAAGCAGAAGAGTTCCTCAAGAAGATAAAATCTCAAGATTACTCAATAGTGGAACAGTTGAGGAAGACACCTGCACAGATCTCTCTGCTCTCATTGTTGATCCATTCGGAGGAACACAGAAAAGCATTGATGAAGATATTGAATGAGGCGTATGTCCCTGAAAAGATCTCGGTTTTTCATCTCGAAAAAATTACCAACAAGATCTTTGAATCCAACAAGATTACATTCTCAGACAGTGAATTGCCCATTGAGGGGACCGAACATAACAAGGCGCTCTACCTTACCATGAAAAGCGAGGAGTCAGTGGTCACTCGGGTGTTGATATATAATGGCTCAAGTGCAAACATTTTCCCGCTTTCGACTCTTGGAAAGCTGAATATAAATACTGATAGAATCCGGAGGAACAGTGTGAATATGAGAGGGTTTGATGGAGGAAGTAAGAACACCTTGGGGGATATCGTCTTGGAGGTCACCATTGGGACAGTAGACTTTACAATGGAGTTTCAGGTGTTAGACATTGCTGTGTCCTACAATCTATTGCTGGGTCGACCATGGATCCATGCAGCTAAAGGCATGCCATCGTCCTTGCACCAAATGGTCAAGTTTGAATGGGAACAACAAGAAATCACAGTGCATGGAGAGGGAGACACCTGCAATGCCATAATGCCATTCGAAGATGTTGATGGAGACAAAGGTCCCTGGGTGTACCAGTTGACAGATACTGTGGCAGTGAACAAGATTGCTGAAGGCGAGGAATTGCCAATCCCTACGGTGGCACCTGCCGCTGTGATGGTAGCCAGAGAGATGCTTAAAAATGGATTCACGCCAGGGAAAGGGCTTGGAATAGCCTTGCAAGGAATAACTCAGCCAATCCATCTGCCAGTGAACAAAGACACCTTTGGCTTAGGATTCAAACCCACCCACGCCAACATCCCAAAAGCCCAGAAAACCAAAAAGAAAAACTGGACCCTTCCTAAACCTATACCAAAATTGTCCGACACCTTTGCCAAGCCTGGTACAAAACGTCTAACATCTGCTGCATCTAGGTATGCTGAGACTAGGCCTGATGAGGAGTTCTTGATGAGGTTTGAAATGTTATTTGGGGATGTGAACATGATAGAAATGGGAGAGGGTACTAGCAAGATAGACGTTCAGTTCATGGGATTTGGTGTTATGCTCAACAACTGGGAAGCCACTCCTTTCCCAATCAGGAAGGAGTCTTGGTAGCTAGCTTTTGAAATTCATCATCATTTCCCCCAAAAAAGCAATTTTACTTTCTGTAGTCCCCCACCCCCCATGGAAATCAGAATTTACCCAAACTTTGTTCATCTTTGAAATATCAATGAATTGCAGTTTCTTTTTCTTTCTTCATTTTTTGCCTTATTTTTATTTTTATTGTTCCTTTTGTACAGTTCATTGTGTGCTGATTCTGATGACCTGTCATGCATGAAAAATTCCCGGCCCAGTTCTGACAATCAAATTATTATTCAAGAAATTGAGAATGATAGTGAGATAGAATATGAGGATGAGGAAACCTTGGAGGAAATAAGTAAGGAGCTGAATCAATACGAGGAAAAACCCAAACCGAACTTAAGTGAGACAGAATCCATAAATTTGGGGGGCGGAGATAATGTCGGGGAGATGAAAGTCAGTGTACATTGAGAAACCTCCCTCAGAGAAGAGTTAGTAAAGTTGCTGCATGAATTCAAGGACATCTTTGCTTGGTCCTATGATGACATGCCTGGACTTAGCACTGATTTGGTGGTACACAAGTTGCCTATCCATCCTGAATGTCGGCCAGTGAAGCAAAAGTTAAGAAAGTTCAAAACGGACATCAGCGTGAAGATAAAAGAAGAGGTGAATAAGCAGTTTGAGGCGAAGGTCATACGAGTTACTAAGTACCCCACCTGGTTAGCAAATGTTTTGCCCGTTCCAAAGAAAGATGGAAAAACCAGGGTGTGTGTGGATTACAGAGACCTCAACAAAGCCAGTCCAAAGGATGATTTCCCATTGCCGAACATCCACATATTAAACGACAATTGCGCCAAGAATGAGATCGGTTCATTTGTAGATTGCTATGCGGGTTATCACCAGATCCTAATGGATGAAGAAGATGCGGAGAAAACTGCTTTCATTACGCCTTGGGGAACATATTACTATAGAGTGATGCCGTTTGGGTTAAAAAATACCGGAGCTACTTATATGAGGGCAATGACGACAATATTCCATGACATGATGCATCGAGAAATCGAAGTGTATGTGGACGACGTCATCATAAAGTCCAAGAAGCAACATGATCATGTGAGGGATTTGAGGAAGTTTTTCCAGAGACTCCGGAGATACAATCTTAAACTCAATCCTGCAAAATGCGCTTTTGGAGTGCCTTCAGGGAAGTTATTGGGATTCATAGTGAGTCGGCGGGGTATTGAACTAGATCCATCAAAGATTAAAGCCATCCAGAGTTTACCTCCACCGAAGAACAAGAAGGAAGTAATGAGCTTGTTGGGAAGGCTGAATTATATTAGCCGGTTCATCGCTCAGTTGACATCAACATGTGAGCCGATCTTCAAGTTGTTAAAGAAAGATGCAGCAGTGAAATGGACCGATGAATGTCAGGAAGGCTTCGACAAAATCAAGGAATATTTAGCAAATCCTCCAGTGCTAGTTCCTCCGGAGCCGGGAAGGCCTTTGATCTTGTATCTAACAGTGCTTGACAATTCTTTTGGTTGTGTGCTAAGACAAGACGATGAGACGGGCAAGAAAGAGCAGGCTATATATTACCTTAGTAAGAAATTCACATCTTAGGAGGTAAAGTATACTCAGCTAGAAAGAACTTGTTGTGCACTGACCTGGGTGGCTCAGAAACTGAAGCACTATCTGTCAGCATACACCACGTACTTGATATCGCGGTTGGATCCTTTGAAGTACATATTCCAAAAGCCCATGCCTATAGGAAGACTTTCTAAATGGCAGATTCTGCTCACAGAATTTGACATCATTTATGTAACTCGTACGGCGAAGGCACAAGCAGTTGCAGATCACTTGGCAGAGAATCCAGTGGATGATGAGTACGAGCCACTAAAGACATATTTTCCGGATGAAGAGGCCATGAATGTCGAAGAAATAGAACAGAGTGAAAAGCCAGGATGGAAGATGTATTTCGATGGGGCCGTCAACAGTAATGAAGTTGGAATCGGAGCAGTGCTCATTTCAGAAATGGGACAACACTATCTCGTTACCGCTCAGCTTCGATTTTTCTGTACCAACAATATGGCCGAATATGAGGAGTGTATCTTGGGATTGAGGATGACAATAGATATGGGTGTTCAAGAGATTTTGGTCATGGGTGACTCGGATCTTTTGATACATCAAATTCAGGAAGAATGGGAAACAAGGGATTTGAAATTGATACCTTATCGACATTGTTTGCATGAGTTGTCCCAAAGTTTCCAGTCCATAGAGTTCAAACATATCCCAAGAATGCACAACGAAGTTGCAGATGCTCTGGCCACACTATCCTCTATGTTACATCATCCGGACAAAGCCTATATAGATCCACTTCAGATCCAGATACGTGATCAGAATGCTTACTGTTTTGCTGTGGAAGGAGAATTGGATGGGGAGCCATGGTATCACGACATCAAGGAATACCTGAAGATAGGTAAATACCCGGAGCAAGCTACCAGAGATCAGAAGAGAGCTGTAAGACGTTTGGCAAATGGCTTTTTCCTCAGTGGAGGAATCATATATAAAAGAACACCAGACCTGGGATTGTTGAGGTGTGCGGATGCGCAACAAGCTGATAAGATTATGATTGAGGTGCATGCTAGAGCTTGTGGACCCCATATGAGTGGGTATATCTTAGCAAAGAAGATTCTGAGAGCCGTGTATTATTGGCTCACCATAGAGCGAGACTGTACAGATATGTGAGGAAATGCCACCAATGCCAAGTACATGGTGATCTAATCCACTCCCCGCCTTATGAATTGCATACGATGTTTGCACCCTGGCCGTTCGTTGCTTGGGGTATGGATGTTATCGGACCAATAGAGCCGGCAGCTTCCAATGGGCACAGATTCATTTTGGTCGCGATTGATTACTTCACTAAGTGGGTTGAGGCAAAGACGTTCAAGGCAGTGACAAAGATAATTGTGGTGGATTTTGTGCATGAAAATATTATATGCCGGTTCGGAATTCCTAAGGTAATCATCACAGATAACGGGGCCAATCTGAACAGTCACCTCATGGCGGAAGCTTGCCAGAAATTTAAAATCACACATCGCAATTGCACACCATATAGGCCAAAGGAAAATGGGGCAGTTGAAGCGGCAAACAAGAACATAAAGAAGATCCTCAAGAAAATGGTGGAGGAATCCAGACAATGGCATGAGACGTTACCTTTTGCTCTTATGGGTTATCGCACAATAGTGCGCACTTCTATCGGCGCCACGCCTTATTCATTGGTGTATGGGACAGAGGCTGTTATACCCGTAGAAATAGAGATATCGTCATTGGGAATTGTAGCTGAAGCTGGAATAGATGACGAAGAATGGGTAAAAGCCCGACTGGAAAAATTAAGTTTGATTGACAAGAAGAGGTTGCCAGCAGTTTGCCATGGGAAATTGTATCAACAAAGAATGGCCAGAGCATATAATAAAAAAGTGCGTCCTTGGAGGTTTGAAGTTGGACAACTCGTATTGAGGCGTATCCTACCGCATTGGGCCGAAGCAAAGGGCAAATTCGCGCCAAACTGGCAGGGACCATTTATGGTATCACGAGTGTTGTCTAATGGGGCATTATATTTGACAGACATTAAAGGAAAGTGCGTAGAGACTGCTATCAATTCAGATGCGGTCAAAAGATACTATGTATGATTCCTTTTCAATTGTATGATTGTATTTTGTTGTGATTTTGGAATTGAAATGAAGAAGGCATTTTATTCTCTATCCAAACACTTTATCCATTGACACCCCTTTGAGCCATGTTCGATATATTCTTTCATACCCCTCTCTCGGAATTGCTTAAGGCACAATACAGAAAATGAAAAGATGAAAAAATGAAAAAAAAAAGAAAAAAAAAGAGAGGAAATGAATGAAAAGAAAATGAAAAAAAATGAAAAGAGAAAAGAAAAGAAAAAGACGAAGAAATCGGGAAAAAGTCAAAGAAATTCATTAATTGCTGGCATAGTAATGAACTACGTTTGACTTGATCCCGAAAGGGTACGTAGGCGGCCTCACTGAGGTTCAGTCATAATAAAGGAAAAATCCAAAAAATTCCCCCACATATTGAAACTGGGGCAGAAGTTATGTTTTATAATTCCGAGAGTTGTAAATATTTTTGAACCCTCGTAAATTTTGAGCCTTTTACCTTTCTTCTTTAACCCATCCAAAAGCCACATTACGGTCCAAATAAAGACCTTCTGATCAATTCCAAGAGAATAACAAATGCAATGAAATAAAGGAAGAACGAAGCATTGGACAACATCAGTGGTACAGAAAAAAAAAGAAGACAAAAGGAAAAATGGAAAATGAAAAAATGAGAGAGTCTCATCGGTGAAAACCTTAATCAACACTGTGAGGCGACTGTGAGGTTGAGAGAAAATAAAATAAGAGAGTCTTGTCAGTGAAAACCATTAACGGCACTGCAGGGCGATTGTGAGGCTGAGAGAGAATAAATGAGAGAGTCCTATTGGTGAAAACCTTTCGAGGCACCATAGGGCGATCATAAGGATTACTATGGAAAAGAGAAAAGGCAACAAAAAATAGTATCGGTTTGGGTCGTGAACAATCCGGAGTCAGAATAATGGGGTTGAATGAACTGGGTCGGAATTTAAATACATGGCATGGTCAACGGAATCAGCCAACATACCCAGATAAGTTCTACCACTTCTCCGAAACACCCTTACCCTCTTTCATTTTTCTGCATTTCATTGTTTGTTTTTTGAGAGCTAACTACCAGCTCCTGATGATAAGAGCTGAAATAACACTGGATCAGAAAAGAAAAGAAAAGGAAAAGTTGGAAAGAAATAAAGGAGTTTGGCAAACAGAGCCAAAAGAAAAGAAAACAAAAAGTGAAAAAAACAAGAAAATACAAAAGAGCTTGCAGAATATAGTCAACTAAAAGACCACATAGTGGGAGAAAAAGCAAAAAAGAGGAAAGCAATAAGAGCCAGGGACGGCAGATGCCAGTTGCCAGCAGCTTATATCTAATATATTTTGCTTTGTGATTTAGACAGGAACAAATCGTCACTAATCACTTTAAAGTGAATGTGAATAATGTGGAAAGATAGAAAACACCAAAAAGAAAGTTCGGCAATAAGTGAAAGAATTCATGGGTGAAAGTCAAAGAAAATACCAAAAAACAAGAGGAAGGTATCATCTTTAAAATCCACTCCCCAGTTATCAAACTGAGAGAATACTTTTCCGCAATTTTAATTTCATGCATCAGGCGCCCACCTGGATAACAAGGGAATATTTTCCTGCAAATTTTTAATTTCATTGCATCAGGCGCCCACCTGGATAACAAGGGAATAATTCTCTGCAAATTTTAATTTCATGCATCAGGCGCCCACTTGGATAACAAGGGAATACTTTTCTGCAAATTTTTAATTTCATGCATCAGGCGCCCACCTGGATAACAAGGGAATATTTTTTCTACAAATTTTAATTTCATGCATCAGGCGCCTACCTGGATAACAAGGGAATATTTTTCTGCAAATTTTAATTTCATGCATCAGGCGCCCACCTGGATAACAGTGGACTACTTTTCTGCAAATTTTTTAATTTCATGCAACATGCGCCCACCTGGATAACAAGGGAATATTTTTCTGCAAATTTTAATTTCATGCATCAGGCGCCCACCTGGATAACAAGGGAATACTTTTCTGCAAATTTTTTAATTTCATGCATCAGGCGCCCACCTGGATAACAAGGGAATATTTTTCTGCAAATTTTAATTTCATGCATCAGGCGCCCACCTGGATAACAAGGGAATACTTTTCTGCAATTTTTATTTCTGCAACTCTGGTTTGTGTTAGCTAGCATGAGTAACACCATAACATGAAAAGCCCATACTGGGGCAGAAAAAAAAGTTTGTTGTTTTGTTTTGAGCAGGCATCAGCTTGAAGGCAAGAAATATCATTGAAAATCAAAAAAAAAAGAGGGGAAACCAAGGAAAAGAAAATCAACAAAAAAAAAAAAAAGAAGAGAAAGTCAGCATCACAGAAAATCAAAGAAAAAGAGACAAGGAAGAGAAACAAGAATCTGGATAGGAATTATTGTAATTTGTAGAATCATAGTTTAGAATAGCTTCTTCATTTTACATTTTACCCCCCCCCCCCCCGGTGTAATAAGGAGTAAGTCAGCAGGTCTCAATAGTGTCAATGCAACAGTGAGTCTGGTAGTTTTTAAACTGCCAGACCTTCCCGAACTACACTGACCTGATTCCTGTTTAGCCCAGGATATGTAGGCAACCTCTAAAGCAGGGTGCGGTCAAAAGTTTTTCAAAATACTTTCACGTAATATGCCAATGTGCAAAAATCTCTCATTACTGCTCACTTGTCTTTGCACTGAAATAATATTTTTGAGTGTAATTGCATGTCTTGTTTGAAATTAAATACATTTTATGTGTTTAAGTAATTGGAAATTAGAAATCAAAAAAAAAGGAGAAATTACATGTATTTTTTGATTTAGTAGTTAAAAAAAGAAAATTAACAAAAAATAGTAATTAGCGGAATATAGTAAAAAATAGCAAAAAATATCAGAAAAATTGGAAACCAAAATAGGAAATTAATATTTTTTGAGTAATTAGAAAAGAGTATAAAAATAGGGAATAAAATACAAAAAGAAAATACATAAAAAATTAATTAAAACATCAGAAAAAATACAAAAATACATATGGGTATAATTACTTTGGGCCAAAAGAATTTGAATTAAATGGCCCAAGTACATTGGCCCAAAGGTCTGGTCCAGTTCATCAAGGGACATTGATCCCAGCCTTTCATCAGGTCAAATCTAACGGCTGAGAATCAATCCGGAATTATTTAATCAATTGAAATGTGAGATCAAATCTGAGCCGTTCGTATGAAATGATCTAATGGTTGAAAGCTTAAGTTTCATCTGCATTGAGACGATGTCGTTTTAGTAACGCCAATAATGACCGTTGATCTTCATCAAATCAACGGTCCAGATCACCTTATCTCCCCCAACTATATAAGGCATTGGTCTGTGAAGACCGACCATTTTTCAAAGACTCCAAACCCTAGCCGCCTAGGGTTCTTCTTCACCTTCATCTCCTTCCTCACCTCCCCTCTGAAACCCTCACCGGCCACGGAGGCCACCACCCTCCACGGTGGTCTCCGGCCATCCCCTCTACCTCCCATCTTCTCTTCTTCGTCTTCTTCACTTCAAACACCCCTTAGAACCCTAAAAACCTAAAAGAAAACCCTCATGTTCTTGATCTGCCGGTCACCGGAATCTACCTTCGGTGACCACAAACTATGAGATCCTTCTCCAAACCAACGCTAAAAGAACCACCATGACCTGATCTAACCCCCCACAGCCTTAGTTTCCTCCGAATATCCCCCGATCACGTCAATATCCAAAAAGAAGTCGCCGGAACCCTAACTCCGGCGACTCGAACCCAAACCCTTATCAAGATCTAGCCTTTACCCCTCTCCAAACACCCCACTCCAAACAAAAATCCAAAAGACTTCATCTTGAAGTCTAAAGAAGAAAACCAGAAAAGAAAAATGAAGAAAAAAGAAGTAAAGAAAAAGAAACAAAGAAAAGGTCTGAAAGAGACTGAAAAAAAAAAGAGTGGGAAGAGTGAAAGGGGAAGCTCAGGGACATGCCCTGCAAAACTAAGTACCCTCACCCTCTTCTGTGATTTATTTGCTTTCCCTGTCTGTTCATGTTCCTGTTTTCTCTTGTTTCATGGTTTTTGTCCTGATGTTTCTGTCTATTTCTCTATTTTTAAGATCTTGATATCCTGTGCTTCATCTGCTAGTATTAGGGTTTTAAACTTGCTCATTTTTTCATATCTTTTTTCTGTTTTATTTGTTTCGATTATATTTAGCTTATTTGGTTTTTGAAGATATATCTTTCACCCTTTCTTCTTCATTTTCTTTGTTTGTGATTTCTGATCTGTTAGTTTTCAATAGCATGATTGTTCCCCTCTTTATGATTCTTTACATGTTTAGCTGTCTAGTCATTGTTATTCATCTCTTATACTATGTTTATCTCGTTTGTTTGGATTTTGTTTTGATTCTCTGTTTTGAAGATTTGACCTTGATATCTTTCTTCTTTTTTGTCCTCTGTTAGTATTAGGCCTTTTCATCTTGTTGGTCTTCGATATCTTCTTTGCATGTTTAACTTTAGTTCTAATTATGTTTTTGGACTCTCATTCTGTATTAGTTTATCTTTGTTAACTCTCAATAGTTTGAATGATTCTTCTCTTCTGGTTCTATTCGTGCTTAGTTTTAGTGCTAGGATTAGCTGTTGGTCTCCTATATTAAGGTTATTTTACTTTATCTTTGTCTATTCCCCTAAAATCTCCTGATTAAAACCAGGATTTTTCTCTAATGATTGGTTTATACCACCTCTTCTGTTCCTTCATCTGCTGAAATGAGCATGTTAATCTGATTTTGCTTCTTTTTCTGTTACTTGGCATGATAGACTTTAGGATTTTTCTTCACTGTTTCCCCATGACTCTTATATTCTTGATTTTTATCTTATATATATCAAAGCTAGGGTTAGTACTTGAAAATAGATCCTGACTACCATGTTTATGTTATTCTGTGGTCCTTGTGTCTAAAAATGAGCCATGTTTCATCTCTTACTGACTGTTTGTGAGAGTTTAGCTTCTATGTGTGTCTATACCCATGAACCTTAAGGGTTTTGGGGTTTTTCAATTATCATCTTACATGAATTGTTTGTAATTAAGTCTAATTGATATTGATTGACACTTTGCCACATGAAATTGGGTTATGTGAATTGATTGATTAAGATTCAACACTATCAAATTTCCCCTTCTGAGTTTTAATTGATTGATGCGCAATGTTTGGTCTCATGTGGCTATGTGTGCAATTGCATGTTGAAAATGACTAAGTTTGCAATACACTACTAAAAAATTGGTCTATTGTAACGGTTGTAAAACCGTTCCAATAGACTGGAAAACCGTTACCATAGAGCTTTGGGAACGGTTTACAAACCGTTACTTCAGCCGCCGTCCCCATAGATCTGTTGGAACGGTTCGTGTAACGGTTTTCATAGCCGTGACAATAGATATATTTATGGCAACGGTTTTCCTTAACTCTATTGGAACGGTTATGTTTTTCAATTGTTACGGTTTTAAACCGTTACTATATTGTTTATACAACGGTTTTTAACCGTTGCCATATTATCTAAAGAAACACATATGTAAGCTATTGCTACGGTTATGATGGATATAGCAACGGTTTGTCTAAGCTATCGTAACGGTTAAATATGCATTTTGGAACGGTCTGTATATCATTTTGGAACAGTTTATTGGACCTATGGCAACGGTTTACATTGCCTACTGGAACGCCATTTGTATCCTATCGCAACGGTTCTGGTAGGCTATTGTATCAATTCAATTAATAGCCAAAAAATAGCACCTATTATAAATAAATATTTACACATAATAATACTAAAATTTAAATACATGATAAAACGAAACTATTAATAATACAAAATTATCCATCAAACAAATAATATCCATAAAACAAATTAATGTTCTTCATGAGTGCATAAGTTTAGTACGTTTCAAGAGTGTAAATAAGTTTCAAAAAATGTTGGTATCAAAAGATTCCTAGAACATTCATCGATTACAATTCAAAATTCATCTCAAGTAAGGTCTAGTTCTTCATCGTCTTCATCATCCATTTCTTGATCTACTCCACCTACAAAAGAGGATAAATAAAGTTATTACACTTAAAGAGAACCCGATCTAAGAATACTCAAGAATAAATATCAAGTTATGACCCTCCAAGTAAGGCCATCGATTGGCTAATTAAAGAAGCTAAAGCTGCAATTGATGCACTTGAAAATAATCCTTTTCAAGTTTTTTCTAAGAAGATTGACTCGACAAATAAAGCACCGAACTGGCGAACTATAAATGCTGAAAATGAAGAAGGTCAATTTGCTATTGAACATAGTCCAAAAGTTAGTCAAGAATATGTCGACAAGCAGTCGTATTAAGGACTAACAGAAACTTGGCAAAGGGTGGTACCAAACACATCAGTATTCGTTGGAGCAGATATTTCATTCGCGCTTTATGAATCATCCTTGTAGAGTATATAATGCAGATGAAGCTAAGCTATTTTATGTGCCTTTCTATGGTGGATTGGATATCTTGAGATGGCATTTCAAGAATGTCTCGAACGATGTCAAGGACACGTTGGGACTAGACCTTGTAAGATGGCTATAAACATTGGTTTCAAAAATCAGGTAATGATCATGTCTTTGTTTTAGGGTAACAAAAACCTTTTTGTAAATACGATTCTTCTTCAAATTGTTGCATTATTTTATTGAAAAACCAAAGTAACATTTCACCACCAGAGAGCAGAAAACAGAGCAAATACACAACAAGGGAAACAGAGTCCGGAAACAATACAGAGGCAGTGGACGCCAGTGACAGAGAACTAAAGAAAATCATAACATGGTTTACGAGGTCGGAGAATTTCCTGTAAAAAGGATGACGAGAAAACCTCTGCTTAACACCATATATTAAGCAGTAAACGAGCAAAGCAGTGACTGAAACTCGCATGGTTTTGGGATGAGTTTGAAACGGATCAGTCTTGTCCTTTCCTTGATATTTCAGCTGTAGAAAATTGAGGAGAATTGTGAAGAAAAATCCAAGAATGGTGAGGGAACAAGTTGTGGTACTCTGTTCTTCGTATGTATAGAAAATGTAGGAAAGTGTGGCCATGAAAGTTTCATTGAACTGATTGGTGAAAGTTGTCCATGTTTGGACGAGAAATAGGCCAATTCTTGCATTAATGACCATTGAACTATTAGAAGCTATGGGACAATAGCAAATAAAAGGGAGTGAAGAAGCAAAAGAGAATATAAATCTTGTTCTGTTTTCTCTAAAAGTCTTTAAATCATTTATATAGGGCAATGAGAAAAAAGAAAACAAAAACTTTTACTTAGGGTAACAAAAACCTTTTTGTAACCCAGTTAAACTGGTCACTACGGTGCACCACTCTTTTTGTACCACAGTGCCGACTACGCACTTCGCTCCCTGTAATAGACTACGCACGTCTATGCGCAACCAACAGCACAACTTCAATTTAGGTCCAAAATCGACTCAATCGACCAGAAATTTTTGAAACAAAGCAGTAGAAATCAGACTAGCTTTTCATAGTGTAGCGAGACCATAAAAAACCATAGTGTATACCAATCAAATTGAAATTCAAATTGAATTAGAAGCTTCTCAGTTCTAGCGAGACCATTACTAAATTAAGACACAAGATGAATATACCCTAGAGGCAAGTTTCAAATCCTGAATTTAATGAAATTCTTTTATCTCGTAATAGCTCCATGCAAGCAACTACACCACAAACTCAGCAAAGAGAACTATGGATAGATTTGACCCACAAGGAAAATTATCATAGAAGTAGTATGTTGTTCTTCAGAACAAACAAATACTCTCCAACTGTGATCTCGTCTATGATCCTAAGCTTCATATTTGGACTAGTAAATGTGCTACAAAGGAATCGAATTTAATGAAAAGCATAACCTAAAAGTTTAAACTATTGGAAAGAGAAGTCTTCTATTCAAACACGCGTCTCCTCGCACACTGCAAGCATGGCCCTGGAACATGCATAGCACTGAACTATACTTCATTCAAAATATTCCTAATTGTGTATCTTTATTCATAATTGATCAGTGACTTTTGCTGAGTTTTAGTTGTACCTGCAAATTCTTATTTTAAGCTAGTTGCACTGAACTGACTTTTATTTTAGGTATATACAACAATTATATATATAAGATGAAGCTACCTATAACGAATTTAGTAAGTAGTCCAGTAACTCCAGATTTTTAGCCAATTAACCACATGATGCAACTAGCTTAAGAGAATATAAAAAACCATAGTATATGCAGCATGAAATGATGCAAAGGTATAGGCTGACCTTGATTGCTACCAGCAGATGGTCGATTGTTTAGTTGAACAGCAGCTTGTTGTGCAGAGGAAGCATCTACAGGTGAACGTGCACTGAGCCTTAACATGTCAGGATCAAGTTGCAAATCTGGGTTCAAACGCCGAAGTCGTGCGATGACGTTAATTGTAATATTTTGTTCCATAGCATCCTTTTGTTCGTTCAACTTTTCATTCATTTTTTGTTGCATCCTCTCTTCCATTTTTTGTTGCATCCTCTCTTCCATTTCCTCGATTTTCTGTTGCATCCTCTCGTCAGCATCTAAAGAAGATCCAAGATTCCCTTTTGCCTTTTCAACAAAGTCTTGGTAACCCCTCGTCCATACAATCTAACGCGGCCTGGATGTTCATGTCCCATGACTGAAGTAAAAGCGTCAACTGAATGACTATCATCTTCACTTTGTTGAGTTGCTTGTATTTTCTCCATTTCAGCCTACAAACCAAATACAAGAGAAAAGAATTTTAAGTAACTAAAATTGAATCAATAATTAAGAATTGTCATATGAGTTTTAAATTTGAAATATCGTACAATTTTACTACTCGTATTGTCATATGAGCCTTTGTATACTCGGCCAAGTTTTCTTTGTCTTGTAGCTACAAATATGTCCTTACTTGACAATGTATCTGAAGTATCAGAGATTTCCTTCTTTTTTTCCTAGTTACATGAAAACAGGTATAAAAATCTTTCCATATAAAATTAGCAAGTTCATAATTTATAAAAAATAAGAAATATAAAACATCAAACCTCGCGAATTAGAGCAAAAGGCGTTCTACCAGCAGTGTGTGGACACTTCAACTTACTTCGATTCTCTATATTGGTTTCGGACATTTTCTGCAAATAAATTGTTTTTGTAATTCATTATAAATAGCAAAATACTAAGAAGATCAATCGTTAACCAATTAGAGCATCTATTTTGGATGTAATTACCTTGTGTAGCTCGGAGTTCCAATATGTAAGAAGATCCTTAAAGTGAGATTCCGGAACATCTAGTGGCCTATTCTTCATTCGAAGTTCATCATTCTCATAGGCTGTGAAGTGGGTTGCCTTCAATTGACTCTTATACTTTCTCCAAGCACTACAAACTGTATCAAAAACCCATTGTTTCGCCTCGTCAGGAATGTCATATTTACCCTACAAATTTAGTGCACTTGGGTTAGTATAAGAAATAAAAAATATCATTCATGTTTATTGGACATTGGGAACTTCATACCTTGATATATTGCCACATATCATCTTTTGTGTTTAGTTTCCTCCAATTAAATACATTAAGAGGACAAAAAGTCCCAAGCAAACTATCACATATATTTTTCTCGATGTGCATCACATCAAGATTGTGCCTCAATTTGTTATGCACCCAATATGGCAATTCAAAAAAAATGGATCTCTTTCTCCACGGACCCTTATCACTCCGAGGCCTTTTTTTAGCTCTCTTTCCAAAGATATTGTTGAATTCAAGCAGCTCTTCAAACACTTCTTCACCCGACAATGGAGCAGGTGCAGGTCTATGATCCTCCTTACCATCAAAAGACTTTTTATCTCGTCGGAATGGATGATCACGAGGCAAAAATCTTCGATGGCCCAAGTAACACATCTTATGACTATTTTTGAGATATTGAGAACATGTATCATAATTGCAAGTGGGGCATGCCAATCTCCCCTTAGTGCTCCATCCCGAAAGCATTGCTAATGCCGGAAAGTCACTAACTGTCCACATTAAGGCAAGCACGCATTCGGAAAGTTTGGTTGGTTTCAGCATCAAATGTGTCTATCCCAGTTTCCCATAATTCCTTCAATTCTTCAATTAATGGTCGTAGGTACACATCTATATCATTTCCTGGAGATGATGGACCTGGAATGATCATAGACAACATTATATACTCCAGCTTCATGCAAATCCACGGTGATAGATTATAGTTCATTAACATAACAGGCCACGTGCTATGAGAAATGCTCATCGTCCGAAACGGGTTGAAACCATCACTTGAAAGACCCAATCTAACATTCCTAGCATCTTTAGAGAAGTCTGGATGCAAAGAATCAAAAACCTTCCAAGCTTCCCCATCAGCAGGATGTCTTATGTTCCCATCATTGGGTCGTTCATTAGCATGCCATCTCATTGCAACAGCCGTTTCAGGACACATGAATATCCTCTGAAGCCTAGGCTTTAAAGGAAAGTACCTTAAAACCTTTGCAGGGATTTTAGAGCTTGCTTTAGTCAAAGGACTACCACTCTTCCACCTTGAAGACCCACAAATAGAGCAATTCTCGGCATTCGCATTTTCTTTCCAAAATAACATGCAATCATTAGGGCATGCATGTATTTTTTCGTAATGAAGACCCAACTCTGTTATCATGTTTCTAGCCTTGTTGAAAGATTCAGGTACTTGAGCAAAGGGAAATGCCTCTTTTATCAAATCTAACAAATCGGAGAAAGCCACATTGCTCAACCCATGCAAGGATTTAAGCAAGTACAATCGAATAGTGAAACTCAGTTTACTAAAATTTTCACACCCCGGATATAACTCTTGTTTTCGTTCCTCCAACAATTTGAAAAACTTCTTTGCATCTTCAGATAGTCTTTCCCCAACTCCTTCTTCATCCCCCACCTCACCATCTATATTTCTAAATGTATCATGCAGTAGTCCATCAATATCGTCACGCATGGTAGAACCTTCATCATTATTGCTTGCATGAGGTGTACTTCTCGAGGAAAATCCTTCCCCGTGGAAAACCCATTTGGTATAACCATCAACAAATCCATGAACAACCAAATGCTCCTCAACCACATTTCTATAATACCAATAGCGATTCATGCACTTTTTGCAAGGGCATAATATTTCATTTCCTTGGGCGGCTCGCTCAAATGCCTTATCAAGAAAATCATTCACTCCACGGATATACTCATCCGTCCATCTTAGGAGATTCATCCAACTTTTATCATCATTATCCATAGATACCTAATGCAAGTATGGAACATTGATTTTAAAAAATTATTTGACATATTCCAGCACGCTATAAAATATCATTAAAGTCGCATACACTAATTAACTTTAATTTAAACTACATACAATAATAGCTACACTACCTTAGTCTGAAACAAGTTCAGGTCGGCTTATAAATCCTTACTAATCATGTTTCTCCAATTAAAATCTATCTAAATGAAACCACATAAACTTTGAACAGGTATTGATCCTATGAGTGATGGAGTATCAATTGGGGTTACTAAGGCTAATATTGCAGTTGAAAACAAGCAAAAATGTTTGGTACTGCTGTACAAAATGAGGAGCAAGAACTGGAAAGTTTTACTTCTTTGGTTCCTTTCTCAACTGTGGATAGTAGGGGTCAGGTTCATGGCAACAATCTGATAAAACTGGGCATCAAACAGTTAATGCAAAGGCAAGACAAGTGATTCATTTTTTAACCTAATGCAAGTATGGGACATTGATTTTAAAAAATTGATCAGGACTAGTGTAAAGGTAGAAACATAGAAAGATACAAAAATGATCAAGCCAAACACTACTGAAATAAGGCAAAATAAACTTGAACAACATGGCATTACCTTACAAACTTTAAATCCCATACAACACAAAATACCTTAAAGCCAACCCCACCTAACTATTAATGTCAAATGTCATAGACATCAACATACTAATCGACTACGAGCTAAAAGATTCGTAATAGACCAAAACCACGAAGGGCGCACACACGTTCAGGTTATTCAGTGACACATAGCAAGTCAACCTAATACAACCTAGATAGATTGAAGAGTTAAAAAAATGGCATCAAAATAACTTACTGTACCAAAAATTGTGTCTGAAGGTTCTGTGAAATCGACACGGCTGAGGGCTAATCGACGATGGCTGAGGGCTAATCGACGACGGCTGAGGCTCCCTTGAATCGACTACGGCTGGGCGCGCTCTGTGAAATCGAAGAAGACAATGACGGCTGGGCGAGTCTGTGAAATCGCGCTCTGTGAAATCGAAGAAGACAATGACGGCTGGGCGAGTCTGTGAAATCGCGCTCTATGAAATCGAAGAAGACAAGGACGAAATCGCACTCTGTGAAATCGCGCTCTGTGAAATCGAAGAAGACAAGGACGAAATCGCGCTCTGTGAAGCGAGTCTGTGAAATCGCGTATGAAATCGAAGAAGAGAAGGACAGTCTGTGAAATCGCGTATGAAATCGCGCTCTGTGAAGCGAGTCTGTGATGTCTGTGAAATCGAAGAATACAGATTTTAATTTGGGGGTATTTGCTATACCCTTTGATGTATAGCAATTTTAACAGGGAAGGGTAAAAATGGTCTTTTCACATATTACTCCTTATTTAAATTATTCAAAAATAAAATAAATAGGGGTTATTTTGGCAGGTTTAACAAAATTTAGGGGGAAAATTAGGAGGCAAAAAATAACCGTTCCAATAGAATATTTTTACAATAAAAGCGTGCCGGTAGATAAATATATTGGGACGGTTTTCATAACCGTTGCGGAAGAGTAATCTATGGCAACGGTTTTTTCACAATGGCAACGGTTGTATAGCCTAAGCGTGCCAATATCACATAAATGATATTGTAACGGTTATAACCGTTACCATATCTATTCTATGGCAACGGTTATTAGACCGTTGCAAACATATCCGTTGCCATAGGCCTGTTTTCTAGTAGTGATAGTTCTTGTTAGTGTGAGCATGTGATTAATACTCGTTAACCTTAGGGGAATTGGTTAAAGCTGTTAGTACTAAGTTTCATAAAATGGCTAGTTTTGAAATAGGTTAAAATTGAAAATCAAATAACAATAGGCTATAAGATGAATAAGTGACCAAAGAGTGGTCAATTTTGCAAATTGACCAACTCTACAAGGTCCAGCACACTGGCCCACCTTAAAAGGGCTAGTTGTGTAACAAGTGGTGCAAGTCTGCAAGTTCAGACTCAGCAAGGCTCATCTGAGCCCTGAATCACAAGTGGCTAGGTCTGCAAAGGCCTTAGCTCAGCCTGTGTTCACTTAAATAGGTTAGTTATGTAAATGAGTGGTGCAAGTCTGCAAGTACAGACTCACCCAAGGCTCATTTGAGCCCTGAATCACAGGTGGCTAAGTCTGCAAAGGCTTTGGCCCAGCCTGTGTTCAGCAAATGGGTTTCAATTACCCAAGCCAAGTCTCAACCTGAGACTGGCTAAATCTTAAATAGGTCAAGTACAACAATAAAGAAGGCTAATCCTGCAATTAGTTTAAAAATTAAATAAAAGGTCTTAATTAACTGAAAATGAAACAAAAAAGGTTAAAATTGAAATAGTTCCTTAAAGTAGAACTGGCCAGTCCTTAAATACCAATGCAAGGACTGGCCATTAGTTAAATAAACCCAAAAATGCTGAAAACCTGACCTAGGTAGGTCGGGTAAATCAGCAATGTCACTAAGGGTATAAAAGGAAACCAAATTGGTAAAATAGTGAATTATATAAAACACATAGGGATATATGAGTCATTTGTACCCCTGATTTCTGCAATTTTGCAGAGATTAAAGGGTATAATGGTCTCCCTAAAAAGGAAAATCAGTAAAAATCTTTAACCATTAGGGATACTTTGGTAAAAGCCTTAAAAGGGAATCAAATAGAACCTTCCAGCACATGCTGGAAGGGATCTTTTAACTGAAAGTGGGGTCTAAGTGTAAGTTTAGCAATTTTAAAGGGGGAGAAGTGGGATTTAATTCTATTCTTTCTCCCCAAGAAATCTGCCATTCCTACACCTATATATACCCCCAAAGTGAAATAAAGGCTGGATTTTCGAGAGAAAAATTCAGAGTAAAAATACAGTAAGTAGCAAGTAGTTTTTCCTGCATTTGAAGTAGCAATCACTGGTTGAGCTTGTTTGTGTGTGGATTTTCTGATCGAGCTTTTCTTTTGGGATTTCACATTTGTTGTTGCTGTGGTTTTCTACTTGTTGATATTCAATCTCATACTGTTGCATTGCCTTTGTTCGAGTCTGTTGCTGTGCTTATTTCTTAATCCCTTAGAACTCATTGGCTCTTTCTACTTGCTGATTCAGGTACACTTCTGTTCGAATGAAGCTGTAATGATGATTTGGTTGAATAAAAGTGAAGTTCCAGTTTAATTCTTATGTTATTATGTATTTTGTAGTTTAATATTGTCATTAGCTGTTTAGTATTAGTGAAGATCTGAAGTTTTAATTGTAGTATAGTATGTAATAGAAGAACAAAGGCAAAAACAGTGTAATAGATAGTTTAATAGTGGTAGAGTAGTGTAGATAGTACATCACCTAGTTTAAATAGGTAAAACTTTAAAATATAAGTTAGCAAATCATAGTTTCAAATCGTTAATTGTTCATTCACAGTAGCATCATAAGTCTTAATCACATAGTTAATCATATATTGTAGATCTGCATTTAAACGTAGATAAGCTTCAAAAATAGAAAAATGTTAGATCAAACCGTGATTCATTCATAATTGGGTTAATAACTTTGTAATGAGCTATGTTGTAGTAAAATTAGTAGTATAGTTATGCTTAAGTCTTTGAGCCACTTGAATGTAGGTACTCGAGTTGTACAATTGAGTGATTAGACTGTGTAAATCATGCTTATGTAGTTAGTTTGTTTTTTTTAGAAAATTAAAGTTCAGATTTGAGTAAGCTTAAAGAGGGAAACAACTAGATAACTAACAACTCAATTAGAACCAGATTTGTGATGTCAAAAGGCTTAACTCATAATGAAACTAGTGGTATAATTGTGCATCTGTGAATAACTCGTCTTAGTTTTAGATAATCTAGATGCCACAAGTAATTAGTTGAATCGTTCAAATTTGATCAAGCCTCATATATAATCAAACCATTTCTTAAATTTTTCAACTAGTAAATAACTCAGATGTTAGTGTAAATTCATGAGTAGAGATCGAAGTTAGAAACAGTCTGTTAATTCAAGTCTCGTGTACAGTAGATAGTTGTGATCCATAGCCAACATTAATAGTTTGTATTGTGATTGTCCCTTTTGATGAATAAAAAAATGCTATTGAATTCATTCCTGGTGATTTATGATTGTTCTGTTATAAGTTTACCATTTCTGTTCTTATCGATATTGTTCCCATTTGGTTTGGGCCCAACATGTAACGTGGGCTTGAACTGTGATACGAAATTAACTGGGCTGTCGAGCAGGAGCCTGAAGATAGCCTGGGTCTTTAAGACCTGGGCAGGTCCAGTGCTTGTATAATCATGAATGCAGAGGCCCAGGCCCGATAAAGGAAATGACAATGGCCTGGGCCCAATTCTGAAATGAGAAATATGACTAAGGGAAAACTAATATAGATAACATAGCATGTATACATTAAGATTGAACCTTTTAAAATTAAAGTGGGACGAGCCTCACATGACACCCAATAGTGGAGCCCCCGTGGTAATGAAATAATTTATTAATAGAATCGGGGGAGGCTACTAGCAAATTTTATAGCTTCTCCCAAAAAGAATTAAAAGCCGATAGACTCTATTAGGCACGGTTTAATATACCTTCCTTATAAACGAGTGTGCACTTGGTGCGACTCAAATCCAAAATCCCGGCAAAGCCTAAATGTACTAAAGGTCACAGACGTACTGGTTAAGGTGTGACTCGAGGTGCGTTTTCGCGATGTCGTAATTCTGTAAAAATATTAAAAGTAAAAGCACATACGTATTGTTAAAATCTATAACAAGTCAAACAAGATTCGAGAACGATGATTAAGCGACCGTGCTAAAAGCACAGAATCCGGGAATGCTTAACACCTTCTCCCGGGTTAACAGAGTTCCTTATCCAGGTCTTTGTTTCGCGGACTGTAATAACAAAGTCAACTCCCTCGGATTCGGGATTAACCGGTGACTTGGGACACCATTATCTTCCCAAGTGGCGACTCTAATAATTTAATAAAAATCCCAAACCGATTGTCCTTTATGTGGAAAAACTCCTTCCCCTTTGTTGTTATATTCGTCTCGGGTATTCGAACATTGAGGTATACCCTACGTATCTTTCCAAACGAATCGGTACAAAAGCCTCTTTTCAGGTGTACATTTGTGGGGTAGTAAAAAGGGAGGTGTGACAACGCGTGCCTCATCTCAACATAGCACTGTGAAGTGCTAGTACGGGGTTTCAAACCCTCAGTACATTATTTACTATCACCACTCACCTCGGTACGGTAGAAGCCTTAGTCCGCCTTGCACTTTCCTCGCAATTCAACCGCCTCGGATGCTGAATTTGAAGAATCTCCTTGAATTTCCCTTCAAAATCGCCCAATTCCCCTCTTAAGATCGAGCCCTAATGTTTTATGACTTATGAAATTTTGCCCCTTCTTTTTTCTTATCACAGGCGCGATTTCCACTTTTGCGGCCTTGGACTCGCACCTGCGAGTCCGCTTCTGCGGTCAGACGGGGCTTCTACGACTTTATACCAAGCCGCCCAGTTCCGTTTCTGCGGTCCAGGTCTCGCACCTGCGAGACCGCATAAGAGGACTGGGCTCCGCTTCTGCGATACCCCACCGACCTGGACTCCTCCACACCTGCGATCATGGGCTCGCTTCTGCGAGCCCGCTTCTGCGCCTCCTTGGCCGCTTCTGCGGAGATGCCTAGATTAGCCAAATCTCGCTTCTGCGAAAATTTTCCGCACCTACACATCCGCTTCTGTGGTCCCCTACCCGCAGAAGCGAAAATACCAGAAGCTTAAAATCCCATCCCTACAAAATCCTTGAAATTCTTCCGTTTAACCTACCGAAACCACCCCGGCGCCCCCCGGGACCCCGACGAAAACCACCAACATACTCCATAGCACTATACGAACTTGTTCCAATGATAAAAACACGCCCTTAAACATGGAAAACATCGAATCCAAGCAATTTCAAGCCTAAGTTTTCATTCAAACTTCCGCAACCGACATTCGATCAAAAACCCGACCAAACGACCTCTGAATGACCTGAAATTTTGCAGGCACATCCAAAATCACCTAACGGAGCTACTGCAACTATCAGAATTCCATTCCAACTCTTGGATCAAAATCTCACCTACCGATCGGATATCGCCAAAATTCAACTTTAGCCAATTCAAGCCTAAAACTACACCGGACCTCCAAATTCACTTCCGATCGCTCTCCTAGCTCATAAATGACCTCCCCGAGCTGACCAAATTACCATAATTAAATTTCGAGCTCTCTAACCCACAAGTCAATATCCAGCTGTCTTTTCTCAACTATTCCTTCTTCTAAGAGACTATTTGTCTCATTTCTAACCAAACTCGACCCGGATTGACTCAAACTCACCCAACATGCATATTGCAACATTAACAAGCATATAACAGGGATAACGGAGTGATAACACATGATGACGGGCTGGGTCATCACATTATGATTCCAGGGGAATCAAGTTTGAGCTATAGACAATAATACTCAATACTGTCATGCCTCAAACAAACTATTAGCATCAAACACATTGTGGTAGGGGGTTTGGGATTCATAATAGGAGGAAATTATAGCATGCTGAGTAAACGTTGAACTGAGCACAAATACTAGGCAGGCATGCAAGTAAAGGTATTAAGTAAGCACATCGTCTATGATTGCTGAAAATCTTAATCAGGACATACCAGTTTCAAGGAAGCAGAATACAGTAAAAGCAGTAATAGTAATTGAAAAAATAGGTCATAGTACAAGTAATAAGAGAAAATGCTTTTTGAATGTCAGTGTGAGTTCAAAAAACTAAGAGTGTTCGTATCCCTTGTGTCAATGCAAAAGACGGGTATTTATAGTATGAAAACGGGCAAAAAATAACGTAAGAAAATAGTTATGAAATTGTGTATCAACTAAAAATCAATCAGTATAAGAAATTCATTTATTTCAGGAGTCTAAACTTAAACGGTAATGGCCAGAAAACTTTTAAGGAAAGAAATCAAGTAAGCATCTTCTACAAAGTAGGCAATTAGGGGTAAATACATAGGGGTTTAACTAAGGAGAGAATTAATGAAGAATCTTTAAAATACATGGTTAACCAAATAAGGTAAGAAACAGAATAAACCAACCAGTACATAGTAAATCAAGGAGTCAGGGATTTGAAATTATAAATAAATGAAGTCAGAAATAGGAGAATCGAAGGGCTAAGGGAAAGTTCTCAAATCAACCCAAGAATAAGGGAAATCAGTAAACCAAGGAAAGGATCAATCAGACTTACACAAGAAGGTCTGAAATAAATCCTAAATTGAAGGTCGTTTTAGGGGAAACTCGGCATATAAAGAGTATATAAGTATTAAGCAGGCAAGGCTGGATTTAGGACAAAGAGAAATATCATATAGTAGCAAACACAGGTAGTCACATAGGTCGATTTTAGTTACTCAGTAAAAGAGAAGAGAAAGTATCAAATAACATGCCAAAGGGTCAAGTAAAGGACCTTATAGAGTTTAGCAGGAAGTTAGAATCATGTAAAGAAACAAAATATTCAGAAATTCAATCGAGCAGTAGATGAAACAACTTTCAGAAACTCGAATAGGTTCAAAGAAATTAGGTCTTTGAAACCAAATAAGTTCAGAGATGAGGAACAAGCCATACACATAGCAAATAGTCTCAAAATTTGAAGGAACTCCCAAATTTTAGCGTTTTCAGCATCATCGAGTATAGAGAAGAAAGACAAGAGAATCACATAGACAATAGTCTCCAAACTCGAATGAACCCCCAAATTTTAGGGTTTTCACTCACATAGAAAATAGTCTCCAAACTCGAATGAATCCCCAAATTTTAGGGTTTTCACCATCAATCGAGTTATAGAGATAAAAACAAATGAATAAGACAAACACTTTTAACAAAATAGATTCAAAAATATCAAAAGGTTAAGACCCTCAAGATGCAAACTCATATAGACCGATGACATAAGAGAAAAAAGTAGAACATGTTGAAAATCCGAGAAAACTTCAAAGGATAATTTAACGAAACCCTAAATCGGAAAAGATGAAGGTTCTGAAGGTAATTTGAAAGAAACTTTGAGAAAATGTTTAAAAGCTTTGAGAAAACATATACAACGAATCTAAAAGAATCAGAAAAACCTCAAAGGTTAAGGTTTCAGAAGAACCCAGATGGTGAGAAAGGCCTGGAAAGTTATTGATATGAGCAAGAGAAGCCAGGAGTCAGGCTTAAATAGCCATAGCTGGCCGGAACAAGGTCAAGATTGGCCGAAAATAGCCATAGAACTAAAAGCAACCGAGGTCTGGACCAAGATTCTTCAAAGTCTAGCCTTGAAACCATAATACTCGAACCTATAGGAGTCAAAAGAGGTAGATACAGGCCTTTAATGGCTTTGGAAGCCATTGATTCAGGGGATTTTAGGGTGGAAGTGGAGGGAGACGGCTAGGGTTTCTGAGAGAGAATTAGGAGAAGGGGGGATTCAAAGGCAGTTACAGATGGGAAATTGCTAGGGTTTGGGGGTAATGGGAATTAAAAAGGAAAGGTTAAAGGGTGGTCGTTGATCAAATGATCAACGACCTTGATGGAATGGGGAATCCGGGTGGGTTATTTTTAAAAGAGTCGTGGGTCGAGTAGTTTAAGATTTAGGCTAGTAACTGGGTTTTAGGATTGGATTTAATTGGGATGCCAAATCTAGCCACTATTGAAATAAAAATGGGCTAACATTTAAATAGCCATTTTTCCCTATTTAATTTTTTTTAAAATAGTAAATAATTTTTGAAAATAAATTGAAAGTACTAAAATGATTAAAAATATATAATTATTAAATTAAAAATATTGGAGTTAATTTTATAAATACAAACACAATTAAATCTTAAAAGAGACTAATATTGCAATTATATGCAATTTAGCTTTAAAAATGCTGAACAAATTTACAAAAATATGCAAAACTTATGTTAGATATATTTTAACATAAGTATGAGAATCCAATAAATGAATAACAAAAAAATGATAATTTTGGGGATAATTGTTGGGGTTTCCTTTAATAAAACAGGGCAATGAATTGATTTAAAAATCTTTGAAAATTAAGGAAAAGTAATAAAACCTTGGGACATGCTTATATATGCATATACATGCTATTTTGAAGGTATTTTGCATATTAAATACACAGGAAAAAAATTAGGTATCAACATTCGTCACCACTGATCTGCCGTATCCCCCATCGTGATGGAAACTCGATAACTTGATGCAAAGTAGTTGGAACAAAATCCATCTCATGAATCCATGGTCTACCAAGAATCATGTTATAAGCCATATCTATTTGTACCACTTGAAAGTTAGTATATTTGACTACCTCTTTAGTGAATGTAGTGAGTATTATCTCGCCTTTTGTTACGACGCTCGAGTTGTCAAAACTAGACAATGTATGAGCCTTGGGTATCAACTTATCATCAGCTTGTATCTCATTTACCACTCTTAACAAAATGATATTCACGAAACTATCTGGATCAATTAAAACTAGTTTCACATTAGTGTCATGTACAAGTAAAGATATTAACAGTGCATCATTATGTGGGGTTAGCGAGCCATCTGCATTTGCATCATAAAATGTAATACTATCTTCTTCCAAAACCTATCAAATTCGCTTCCCGTGTGTAGCCATTAATTTTGACACCTTCATCATTGTTGTATATGTTACGCCATTGATCTCTTCTCCTCCACTTATGACGTTAATCCTTCTTTTTGGTGAAGGAGGTTTTGGGGGTTCCTTCCTATTTTTATATATGCCATCTTTCCCTTTTCACTATATAATTCAGTTAAATATCCTTGTTTCAGTGAATGTTCTACTTCACCTTGCAACAATCTACAATCCGTCATTTTTTTACCGTGATCTTTGTGAAACTCGCACCAAAAATCAGGATTTCGCTTGTTCGGGTTTGATCTCATTTCTTTTGGCCAGCGTACCATGTCTCCCATGCTCCTTAAAACAGCCACCAACTCGAATGTGCGAACATTAAAACTGCAACCGCTGATCTTTGCCTTTGAGATTTTTTCATCATCTCGCATTTCTCGCGTGTTTCGTTCTTTTCCGAACCTTGATAATGAACCTGACTCTCTATCTCTTGATCTATTATCGTACCTAGGTTTTCCTGTTTTGAATGTGTCTCTCCATGTAAGGCTCGTACTTATTTTTCCGGGCCTTTTTTAAATTTCAGCTCGCCTTGAACTTACCCTTTCATCCCTTCGAGATTGAATATCAACATCTTCGTTCTGTATCTGTTACAAAAATCATACCAAGTTGTTGCTGGAAATTCTCGTAAACTTCCCTTGAGTCTCCTTGTAGCTTCTGAACATTTTTCATTTAGATTGCTGGAAAATGACATAGCTGCCTAGTTATCTGGTACATGTGGCGACATCATCCTCTCACGCTGGAATCTGTCTACAAATTTCCTGAGCAGCTCTGTGTCTCCGTGCTTTATATTGAAAATATCCTCTATACTTTTTTCAACTTTTTGAGCTCTCTAGTGTGCTTTGATGAATGAATCTGCAAGTTCAGTAAAAGAATCTATAAAATTTAATGCTCCCTTAGTGAGTGTTTATCTGAATTTTTGACCAGTACTGATTCAATTTCTTGCTTGGTCAAGTCGTTGCCTTTTACACCGGTTATGAATGCGGTTACATGATCCCGTGGATCAGTTGTTCCGTCATATTTCGGAATATCAGGCATCTTAAATTTCTTCAAAATTGGTATAGGAGCAGCACTTGGCTTCCAAGGTTGTTGTGAGTCTCTACGCGGTTGCTCTGCTCCTTGAGTTGTTTATGAACAGTTAGTACTAAATTTTATAATCAGAATTAACTGGGTTACCTGACCCTCCATCACGGGATTCGCTAGGAGTTCCTCCACTGCCCGAGTTAACGAGTCCTGGGCATTTTCTAAGGTGTTGTTGTTTAGAGTTGATATTAGCGGCACAACTAGTAGCTGGTTAACGAAGGCCTCAAGAGCATTGCTGACCTGTTGTGCGATTAACTTTTTCAAAGCTTCATTAATAGCCTCATCATTTTCAAACTGATCATTCACATTTGACCGAGATCCATCATGAGTTCCTTCTCGAGATTGCTGAGGAGAATTTCGTGGAGTAGAGACTGGAGTTCCACCGCCTTGCAGATACTCTTGTTGTTGATGGTCTCCTTGATTGTTGTTATTGAGATTCGATATGATTGATTTGAAGAAAAATTCGGTTTAGAAAGTAATAGATTATTAGATTCCCCGCATCAGATCCAATTTGTTTAACTAGAAAATAGGAAATTCGGGTCAAAGCTTAATTTTTAGAAGAACTCAGATTATTGATAATTGAAGTCTGATCAAATAAGAAGAATTGAAATAAATGATAGCTGAGTAAAAGAAAGCAAAGTAAATTATTATATTCCAATAATAATGTATGTCCTTACAAATGTTATATCTCTCCTTTTATAGCTTCCTTTTATGGAAAACGTTACAAAATCTTCACGAAATAATTACTATAGCCAATTATAATATTATATTAAATGTCATTAATTACTCTAAGTAATATGTTTTCTTTCCTCTCATAATAGAGCCATTATGAGTAATTAATGATATTTAATATAATATTATAATTGGCTATAGTAATTGTTTCGTGAAGATTTTGTAACGTTTTCCACCATTGATGCTCATTAATTATGGATAATATATATCTATACTTTTTGCTATCTAGGTTCATTCCTCTAATGCTTCTTCAAATAACCAGAAGATCTGTGTAACCGTTCCTCCCTGTTTTCTTAAATCTTTGCACGTGCCAGTTAAAGCTCGTGTCTCTTCAGCTATCCTTTGCCAATTATCACTCTTTTATTAATCCACGTGTCTTGAAATATCATCACATAATTAATTCAATATGTTAACTTGATTTTTTCCTATACAATGTGTACAGAGGCTTTCATAGATATCCACTTTTAGGATTGTTGTTTAGAATATAACCAGTTTTTGGAGAGTCATTAGAAAATAGCCACAAATTGAAAAGGTGGTAGAAACCGCTTTTTCTTCTTCTCTGCCCTTTCATCTATGCACGTACAAAAATGGTGGGAGAATAAAGAAGATATACAAAGAATTTTCGTAGTATAATAATAAAAATCAATTTAACTATGGTATAACTTTATTGAAATCATGACTTTCCCTAGAGAGTAAAGTTATATTAAATTGTACTACATTACATAAAATAAAACAATACAACTATATACAGTTAATCAGCGTTAACAACTCTTTACATAACAAGTTTAAACACAATTCCTTTCTTTTTCCATTGAAATATAAGCGAAACCAGCTTTCACTGTTAAGTTTTGTATAAGATGAAATAGTCTTAAAATGAAAGTGAATGAGAAATGGGATTTAGATTTGAATTTGTATTTGGTCAAATGATCGATCGATTGATTAATTTTTTGGACCAAATTTATTTGTTAATAGTGAATATTAACGTGATATAATTCGTGTTTATAACGGATTTTTTTCAATACGTGTATTGTGTTGCACCAACAAGCAAGAAGCTGCCTAGTGCACCTCCCACCATGGCCAAGTGCTCCTCCCACCAAGCAAGTGTTCATTCCACCATGTAAGTGCTTCCTCTATGATAGCCTAGTGCTTGTTCCACCATGGAGGGGGCGGATTTCTCTCAAATGACTACTATAAATAGAGCAACAGTTGAAGAGAAAGAGACACACCGGGAAAAACACTCGAGATATACTCTGTATTGTCATGACCCAAAACCCGGTCGTGATTGGGCCCAGCACACTGCTAGGCCAGCCCGACCAATCAACTGAAACAAGGAGCTATCAGCTCACACTTTACCCTTTTTAAGCATAAACAGTGATAGAATAATAAAGATAATATCCAACACACCAGGATTAGACATCCCAAACCAGTATAACCTCCCAACAGATCAGGAGTCACAAGTCATGAGCCTCTACCAGAATTTATAAGCCGTGATAGTGTATACAATGTGCACAAGTGTGGAATAGACTAAACGAAATGAGAATAAACTGGAGAGTCAGGTCCTGCGGACGCTGGCAGCTACCTCGACTGTCCAAATGCAACTCCCGAGCAGCTATAGAATCAGCTCTGCTGTGATGTACCTGGATCTGCACACAAGGTGCAGGGAGTAGTGTGAGTACTTCCAACTCAGTGGTAATAAGCAGGCGTAAGACGGCGAATGTAAGAAAACCCAATACAACACTAAGTAAAGCTATACACAATATCCTGTATCAGTTATCAACATAAGCAATATCCGAACCAGCAATATCAGCTATCAGAATAATAGGTATAGCTAAATGCAATGCAATGCATGAATATGACCGCTACGGCGCGTAGCCCGATCCATTTGGGTACCCGTACTCACTGTGGGGGTTCAGACTTTGGAGGGGCTCCTACAGCCCAAGCACAATATCATGATACGTTGCGGCGCAACCCGATCCACTACCAGTCAGCTATAATGCAATACAGCCTCGCCGGCTCTGAAATAGTATTTGAAAACTCTTTTTATCATTTTTCAGTAGAAAATAGTGTTTCAGAAATTTCAGAGTTTGGAAAGCCATTTTGGACAATAATAGCTCAGGACATGTATCAATATAGCATGTCAATTTCATAGAAACAATAACACCGATCCTCGCGGGATCCCAATAACTGGCTCATAGTCCAATGATATCCACAACCATCCAGGTAGGAGGTTTACAGGCTCAATAGTAACCAACAACACAGTATAGTATTACGAGGTCGGACTAAGCCATAGTCCCCAATCACAGTCGACCCCACTCACAGGAGAGTACGTGTCTCGCCTCAATACAGCGTCACATAGTGATATACCGGAGTTTCGAACCCGCTAGTCATCACCCACACCCATTACTCACCTTGACTCGGCTCGAAGACTAGTCCGCAATGCCCTTGCCAGGAGAATCGGCCTCCACGGGTATAGAATCTGATCAAAATCAATAGACATGCATCAAAATAGGCTAAAGGGACATTACCCAATCGAAACAACTTGAATTACACCAAAAACCACAAAGTTTCCAAAACACGACTTTCGGTACGCTTCTCGAAAAATTACAAAACTTATTTTTTTGAAATCCTTATCTCAACACGAGTCCATACATATAAAGTTTATCAAAATCGAACTCCGTTTTCCCATTCATATCGATCATTTACCATAACCCAAGCTTAGAGCAAAAATCCCCCATTAATCCTTCCATTTTCAGTGAAATAATTGAAGATTCTAAGATAAAATTGTGTATTTAGACCATAAAGCTTACCTCCAATGTTTTCCCGATGAAATCCCCTTCAATTCCTATTACTTAGCTCTAAAAGAACTCAAAAATGGAGAAAATATTGTGTAAGTTCGCGACTGAAATGTTCTGATTTTTAACCATTCTGTCAGGTATTTAACACTATGCGATCGCAGTCCTTGGCATGCGATCGCGATGAAGTAATTTACATGGGCTCCAAAATACTCTATGTGATCACAATCATCACTATACGATCGCATAGTATAAAATATATCCCCCCTCAAGAACCTCTATCCGATCGCGTCCTGGGCCCCACGATCGCATTGCTTCACCATCCCTCACTATGCAATCGCAGCCTAGGCCATGCGATCGCAGAGAACAACTTGATTGCCTCCAAAGTTCCTTCTACGCGATCGCATGGCTCCTCATGCGATCGCAGAGAACAAAATTGTTCTGCTATTATGACAGCAAATCTGCTACTATTTTTAATCAAAAATGGTCTATTTAGACCCCCGGATTCACCCCGAGGCCCCCGGGACCCAACGAAAACCACCAACCTACCCCAAAACACGATACAAACTTATTCCAATCATAAAAACACATCTTTAAACACAGAAATCATCAAATCAAGGTGAATTCAAGCCAAAGTTTCAACTAGAACTTCCGAAACAACATCCAATCAAAAAACCAACCAAACGATATCCGAATGACCTGAAAGTTTGCGGACATATCCAAAATCACCTAACGAAGCTACTGCAACTGTCGAAATTCCATTCCGACTCCCGAATCAAAAGGCTATATCCTCATTTTCAACCAGAATCACTCCTAACTCACCCGATAGACTTTAACACCGATGTAGAAACATGAAACATATAAATGAAAGGGTAACGGGGCGGTAATTCCCTTGACGACGGGCCGGGTCATCACATTCTCCCCCACTTAAGCAAATGCTCGTCCTCAAGCGGGTCAAGAAACATACCTGGAGACTCAAATAAGTGAGGATATCTGCTCCGCATCTCCCGCTCGATCTCCCAAGTGGCCTCCTTCACGGGTCGACCTCTCCACTGAACCTTTACTGATGCAATGTCCTTGGATCTCAATCTCCTCACCTGACGACCCAATATAGCTATAGGCTCGACATCATAGGTCAAGTCATCATCAAGCTGACTAGTACTAAAATCCAACACATGCGATGGGTCGCAAACATATTTCCGGAGCATGGATAGGTGGAACACTGGATGAAATCCCGATAGACTGGGTGGCAAAGCAAGCATATATGCCACATCTCCAATCCTCCTGAGGATCTCAAAAGGGCCAACGAATCTCGAACTGAGCTTTCCTTTCTTCCCAAATCTCATGACGCCTTTCATAGGCGAAACCTTCGGTAAGACTTTCTCACCCACAGAATAAGACACATCCCGAACCTTCCGGTCTGCATAACTCTTCTGGCGCGACTGAGTTGTACTAAGTCTCTCCTGAACAACCTTGCCTCACCGGGCTCAAACCAACCAACTGGAGATCTACACCGTCTCCCATATAAAGCCTCATACGACGCCATCTGAATACTGGATTGGTAGATGTTGTTATAGGCAAACTCTGCGAGGGGCAAATAATTAGACCATGAACCACCGAAATCAATAACACAAGCTCTCAACATATCCTCCAAGATCTGGATAGTACGCTCGGACTGTCCGTCCGTCTGAGGATGGAATGCATTACTCAACTCAACCTGGGAGCCCAACTCACGCTGAAATGTCCTCCAGAAATGCGAAGTAGACTGAGTACCTCTAAATGATATGATAGAAACTGGGACTCCGTGTAATCTAACGATCTCCTGAATGAATATCTCAGCTAACCGCTCCGAGGAGTACGTAGTACACACAGGAATGAAGTGAGTTAACTTGGTCAGCCTATCCACCATCGCCCAAACTGAATCAAACTTCCTCGCTGTCCGAGGGAGTCCAGTAACAAAGTCCATAGTGATCCTTTCCCACTTCCACTCGGGAATATCGATACGCTGAAACACGCCACCGGGCCTCTGATGCTCGTACTTGACCTGCTGACACTTGAGGCACCGTGCTACATGTCTGACAATGTCCTCCTTCATCTTCCTCCACCAATAGTGTTGTTTCAAGTCTTGATAGATAGAATACCGCGAGCTATGGGCCTCCTCCAATATCAACTCACGAAGGCCATCAACATTGGGCACGCATATCCGACCTTGCATCCTCAATACACCATCACTATCAATAGTGACATCTCTAGCATTATCATGCTGAACTCTGTCCTTATGGACAAGCAAGTGTGGATCATCATACTGGCGCTCACGAATACGATCATATAAAGAAGACCGAGAGACAACACAAGCCAACACCCTGCTGGGCTCTGAAATGTCTAACCTCACTAGCCGATTGGCTAACGCCTGAACATCATAAGCAAATGATCTCTCATCAACTGGAATATATGCCAAGCTGCCCATACTGACCGCCTTTCGGCTCAAAGCATCGGCCACCATGTTGGCCTTTCTCGGATGATATAGAATAGTAATGTCATAATCCTTGAGCAACTCAAGCCATCTCTGCTGTCTCAAATTTAGATCCCTCTGTTTGAACAAATACTTGAGACTACGATGATCGGTATACACGTCATAGGTTACGCCGTAAAAATAGTGCCTCCAAATCTTCAAGGCATGAACTATGGCAGCCAGCTCCAAATCATGGACAAGGTAGTTCTTCTCATGAGGCTTCAACTGCCGAGAAGCATAAGAAATCACTCTACCCTCCTGCATCAACACACAACCTATCCCCACCCTCGAGGCATCACAATATACAGTATATGAGCCTGAAGCTGATGGCAACACTAATAATAGAGTTGTGGTCAAAGCTGTCTTGAGCTTCTGAAAGCTCTCCTCGCATGCATCTGACCGCACGAATGGTGCACCCTTTTGCGTCAACCTAGTCAAAGAAGAAGCAATGGATGAAAATCCCTGAACAAACCGGCGATAATACCCCGCCAAACCAAGGAAACTCCTGATCTCTGTAGCTGAGAACGGTCTAAGCCAACTTTGCATCGCCTCTATCTTCTTCGGGTTAACCTGAATACCATCACAAGGCACCACATGACCCAGAAATGCTACTAACTAGAGCCAAAACTCACACTTGGAGAATTTAGCATACAACTTCTCCTCCCTTAACCTCTGCAACTCAATGCTCAAATGTTGAGCGTGCTCTTCCTGGCTACGGGAGTATACTAGAATATCATCAATGAACATGATCACGAATGAATCCAAATATGGCATGAACACACTGTTCATCAGATGCATAAATGCTGATGGGGTGTTGGTCAGCCCAAAAGACATCACTAGGAACTCGTAGTGCCCATATCTAGTCGTGAATGCAGACTTCATAATGTCAGAGTCCCTAATCTTCAGCTGATGATAGCCTGAACAAAGGTCAATCTTCGAAAGCACCCTCGCACCATGTAACCGATCAAATAAATCATCAATGCGCGGTAGGGGATACTTGTTCTTCAGTGTTACCTTGTTCAACTGTCTATAATCAATGCACATCCGCATAGAACCGTCTTTCTTCTTAACAAGTAACACTGGTGCACCCAACGGGGACACACTAGGGCGAAAGACTCCCTTATCCAAAAGCTCCTGAAGCTATTCTTTCAATTCTTTCAGCTCAGCTGGTGCCATCCGATAAGGAGGAATAGAAATGGGCTGAGTGCCCGGCACCAAGTTAATGCCAAAATAGATGTCCCTGTCCGGTGGCATACCCGGCAGGTCTGAGGGGAATACATTTGGAAAGTCCCTCACAACAGGCACAAAATCAATACTAGGAGTCTCAGCTCCCACATCCCTCACAAATGCTAGATACGATAAACACCCTTTTTCAACCATTCTCTAAGCCTTTAAGAATGAAATAACACGGCTAGGGACGTAATCAGTCGAACCCCGCCACTCAATCTAAGGAATACCATGAATAGCCAATGTAACTGTCTTGGCATGACAATCCAATATGGCACGGTACGGAGACAGCCATTCCATGCCTAATATCACATCGAAGTCCACCATCCCTAACAATAACAGATCCACCTGGGTCTCCAGACCCCCAATAGAAATAACACAGGATCTATAGACATGATCTCGTATCACCCACTGGGTGGATAGATGAACAGGCAAATCAAGACTACTACGGGTCGCACCCAAATGATGTGCAAAATAAGAAGACACGTACAAATATGTGGACCCAGGATCAAATAAAATAGAGGCATATCTGTGATAGACAGAAATGATACCTGTAATCACTACATCGGAGGCAACTGCATCACGCATGTCAGAGAGTGCATAGAATCGTGCTTGCCCTCCACCAGATCTCTCCTCGTCTCTGGGGCGACCACAAAAAGACTGAACTCCACCTCTACTAGCCTGAGATGGTACTGAAGAGGAGGGTTGATCTCTCTGCTGAGTCTTGTCCCAACAGAGTCGAGGGCATTGTCTCCTCATGTGGCCAAACTCACCATACTCATAACAAGCACCTGGTGCTGGAGAAGGGGATCTGAAGGGAATCCCTCGCCGCAGACGAACCCTGGGCTGAAGAAGTAGGTGTTGTACCCTGAGCTGGGAGGGCACTAAGTGAAGACTAGCCCTGTTGGAAACCCTGGCGGCCACAACCAGAAGAAGAAGCTTCGCTCTGCTCAGGGCGGCTTGACTGAGAAGGTCTAGATGAGCGACCTCTGACCTGCTGAAACTGCCCTCTAGATGGAGCACCACTAAAGCTACCAGAACCTCGAGGCCTCTTGGCCTCCCGTTCCTCTCGCTCACGGTGACGATTCGCCTCAATGGAGCGTGCCATATCCACAACCTGCTCAAAAGATGATGATAGTACTCTCTCTGGTCATCAAAATGCAAATGGAATAGTTGAGGCCATCAATGAACCTCCTAATCCTCTCCCGATCTATCGGGATCATCCATATGTCATGCCTAGCCAACTGAGTATATCTCAGCTCATACTGGGTCACTGACATGTCGCCCTGTACTAACCACTCAAACTGGTGACGAAGCTCCTCGCGACGGGACTGAGGCACATACTTCTCTAAGAAGAGAGTAGAAAACTGCTGCCAGGTAAGAGGTGCTGCTCCCGCAGGCCTACGCCTCTCAAAATCCTCCCACCAATCGAACGATGGACCAGTAAACTGGAAGGTAGTAAATGAAACCCTGCTGGACTCAAGAATCCCAGCTGTACGTAGCATCCTCTGGCACTTATCTAAGAAACCCTAGGCATCCTTGCCCTCAGTACCACTGAAATGAGGTGGCTGGAGTCTACCAAATCTCTCTAGGCGACGCTGCTCGTCGTCAGCCATAACCAGTACCACATGCTCTGGAACTGGTGCAGCTGGAATAACTGGTGCAACTACCTGAGCTGGGACCGCCTCTGGCGTCTGAAGTCCCTGTACCACCTGCTCAGGTGTGCGAGCTGCGGGGGTCTACTGACCACCACTTGTATGGGATGTCGCTGCTTAGCTGATACTACCTGAGCCAATCTAGAACATACCGATAATATCTGAGCCAGAGTCTCCTAAAGACCAGGAATGGCAATAGACACCGTCTGGGCCTGAGCTGGGGTGCTGGAGCGTCAACTACTAGGGGCTGCTCCTAAATAGGTACAACGGGTGGGTCAGCTGGCACTACCTCAGCTGCCCTACCTCTACCTCGACCACGGCCGCGCCTACGACCTCTAGTAGGTGGCAATGGTGGTCGTCCACCTCGTCCTGAAGCTCGAGTTCTCGCCATCTACGAGAGAATAGAATACAGAGTTCAAGAAATGTGAAGTGTTTCCTAAAGGCTTGTAGCCTCATGAGGATAAATACAGGCGTCCCCGTACCGATCCATGAGACTCTACCAACCGGCTCAAGACTCATGAGGCCTAGTAACCTAGGCTCTGATACCAACTTGTCATGACCCCAGAACCCGGTCGTGATGGCGCCCAGCACACTACTAGGCCAGCCCGACCAATCAACTGAAACACGAAGCTATCAGCTCACACTTTACCCTTTTTAAGCATAAACAATGATAGAATAATAAAGATAATGTCCAACACACCGGGATTAGATATCCCAAACCAGTATAACCTCCCAATGGACCAGGAGTCACAAGGCATGAGCCTCTACC